>JAUTXW010002656.1:0-47455 GCA_030620095.1 Kuschelorhynchus macadamiae | reverse complement strand
TGCATTTTATCTTAGTTGTTAAGTTTTTTATGACTTCATTTATTTAAAAACACATTGATGTATTTTATAAATATAGAAATTTTTTGTCTAACTTTTTTTGATATATTGTGTATTTTATTTCGGGGGACAAAGAGACCTCATCAGGAAGAAGCATCTACTTCTTCAGTTCCAGACGAGTTCCAGACACAGCAATTCTAGATACTCCTGAAAACAAAACTGAATCGAAAACTTTTTAGTCAAGTTGCTAAAAGTCGTGCAAAGTCTAAGAAAATTAAAGTTTTGCGAGAGAAAGTAAGAAGGTTGAAAAAAAGTTACCTCTTTGAAACAATTGATTACTTCTTTAAAACCAAAAAAAATTATTGTCATCAGAAAGTTCTTATTTATTTGAAAATATGCCAGAAATAACTAAAGAACTGCAAAAAAGAAAATTAGGAAAAGAAAATTAAGTACTCTCCAGAACTTAGAAAATTTGCGATAACCTAAAGTTTTTTTCTCCAAAAGCTTACGATTATGTTCGTTCTGTGTTCGATACATGTTTACCACAGAAGTACTATAGGTAAACGGTTTAGAAATATTAATGCGGATCCTGGCTTTATAAGTGTGTCATTCTAAAAAAACAATGTGACCTTTCTCATAAGCCTATTTTTCTTGCTCTCATTGTAGATGAGATGTCTATCAGAAAACATATTGATTGGGACAGTTAATTTACGGTTATATAAATTATGGCATCGACTTACAAGATAACAATAATCCTATGGCAAAAGAGGTTTTTGTTTTAATGGTTGTGTGCATTAATGATAGTGGAAATTGCAGTAGGTTACTTTTTAACTGATGGATTGAGTAGTCAACAGAAAAGTGCTCTTGTCTCACACTGCATAAGTTTATTAACTGGAACAGGGCACGTGTAGTATCACCCATTTGTTGGTGCGCCATCCAACATTGCAATGTCAAATATTTTGGGTTGTGAAATAATGTAACCTTACAAACTTTTTTACTTTAAGAGGAAACAATATTTATAATTTTTATGACCCTTGTCATATGGTTAAATTGATATGTAATGCTTTTGGTGAAAAAAAGGTTTCTTATAGATGGCAATGGACATTTAATTAAGTGGGAATATATGGAAAATTTAGAGAAATTGCAGATTCAGAAGGTTTGCATTTAGGGAATAAACTACGAAAAGCTCACATAAATTTTTCAAACAAGAAATGAAAGTCAGATTGCTAAATCTGTTAAGTGAATCAGTTTGCTGATTCGCTTAATTATTGTGAGAAGAAGTACAGTTAAAAGAATTTATGGGTTGTAAGGCAACCTCTGACTTTATTAGAATAATTAACCACTGCTTTGATATTTTAAAATCCAGAATCACTAATTCCTCCAGGTTTTTAAAAAGGCAGTTTGTGAAAGAAATATAGAACAGACAAAAAGTTTTATTGCTAACTCTATTGATTATCTTTCTTTATTAAAATTTCATGATGGGGAATTAGTAGTTCAATCCAAAAGAAAAACAGGCTTTATGGGTCTTATAATTTCTTTAAAAAGTGCATTGTTGATGATTGATGAATTAGTTACAAATAACAAACAATTAATTTATCTTCCTTTATATAAAGTCAGTCAAGATCATTTAGAATTATATTTTTCTTCAATAAGATCAGGTGGCTTCAATAATAACCCTACTGCATGGCAATTTATGGCATCTTATAAGAGATTATTAGTAAGAGCAGAAATAAGGGAGGGTGGTATGGGAAATTGTATACCCTTAGACGATATACCTATTTTAACAGGATCCAAGTAGATTCGATTCACCCTGAAGAAAATATTAATTCAAATAGGATGTATTGAGCTGTCAAAATGAACCATTTCCTTTGGAAAGTGTTTGGCATGATCATAATTACCTAATAAATAGTGAGATGTTGAGCAATTGTTCAAAACAAATTATTATTTATATTGCTGGTTTTGTTGCCCTTCGGCTTATTAAGGCTGTCAAATGTGAAAGCTGTTTGACTGCATTAAGTGGTAACGAGAAAACTTTTGCATTCGCTGATGACAAAAAAAAAGTCACGGTGGATTGACGTATCCCTCAGAGGATGTGATAAAAATTTGTAATTTCTGCGAGCATTTTTATAAGAATAAATGAAAATGAGTTGGTGAAAGCCAATTTTAGCATTAATGTTTTAAAAAAAGGAGAATAATGTTTTGAATGCATTGAATCCCAATGTTTTAGCAGTTTAGAACATGTTTTAATTTCTAATGTAATTGTAACCATATATACTTTTAACAGATCTGTTGTATCAAAATATCTTAATATTCGCATACATTTTATAACTTAAAAGATTGTCTGCAATAACAGATCCTGTTGAAATCAGCGTTAGCTTTATTTTATTTAGAGGACAATAAATGAGTGTTAATTTTTATTGTTCAAGTTTATTTTTCCTTGGATATCATTTTTCATTTTTACCTACTTAGGTACTTTTTTATGTAATATTTTTAGTAATGTGTTTTTATGGTAATATATGGATTTATAATGATTGTATATTTTATTTTATCAGCAATAATTGGTTGTTGGTCTTAGAATCTTTCCTACGTTATCTTAAAATGTAGGTAAATTAGAGTATTAAAGGTGTAGTGATTAAATGAGGTATGTAACAATTTCTTTATTGAAATTTCAGTTTTTCTGTAAATATGATTAACTTTTATTATAATTATTAATAAATTACCTAAATGCATCGTTTTAGTCAAAAAATTTCAAACTTTAAATAAAATGAAACCCTAAATAAAATAGGAAATTTGAAATAATTTTTGAAATTTTAAACAAATTATATTTTTAAAATTTGTTATATAACCCCATTATTTACTGAACTTTTCAATTGGCCTAATATATCCATAAACACACTTTGATCAGTCTTCCACTAGTAGATTTAGTATTTCATTTCAGGCATCATTTTATTTTGGCAGCTGGCAGCAAATCATATGCATAGATTACGCGTCCTCTCTTTCCTTATTATAAGCTGAAAGTTGGAAGTAGGTTAGTTTTGAAAAACCTTTTCTTCATTTTTGCACGTCAAATTTTAGGCGCATTATCATCTGCCAATTGATGTAACAGGATCAAGTGTTCTGCTGCCGGTCACTAAAAAAAACTATCCTAAAGCGACATATAATTCTTCTCTTTGCTGAGTAGTGCAGTTACTATATTATATGGATTAAAATAGTGCGCCAAAGAAAAATCGCAACATTCTAACAAAACTTTGCTTCTTTAATTTTAGCCAGACTTAAATAGTGTTATTGTTGAATGTTCTTCATTATATTAACATGACTAATCAATTAAAGGCGGACTCAGATGACGTCAATTTTGATTGTTGCATAGTTTTTGGATTTTTAAATTGGATTACGTGAAAACGATGTTTAAAGAAGACTCTTGTTTTTCCATGTTGCGCGGGTAAGCAACTTATACTGAGACATTATTTTTGTATGGTCTGTCATGTTGTAGTGCATAAGTCTTGCTGGGAAGGAAGAAAGATTGGATGCACATTGATGAATTCATAGATCTACTACTCTCAGTCTTGTAAGGATAATGACAGCACTGTTGAATTTCTCAAAGGGCAAAATTGCAGATCTAAAGAGGGAAAATGGGCAACTACGTGAAGAGCTCGAACAAAAGACAACTATCTGAAAAATACAAAGAAAAGATATCTAGTATTTGAAGATGAAGTTTTCGATATGGAAGCACAAAACGCTGTTTGATGAAAAAATCTCTAGAAATCAATCGCTAACGAAAAAAACCGATCTCGAGTAAAAACTGAAAATCATTGCTGAACCTCAGAAAAAATCTCTAGTGGATCAGGTGTCATTGGCGTGTCAAACTGTACCACATTTTCATAAAACTATAGGATCACTCCAGACCGAATCCGCCAAATGAGCACTGAAGCATAGACAGAAATCGAAGACATAATTAGCGATGCTCATTACCGTGCTATTATGCATATACAGAGAGATCATTCAACTCAAACAGAGCTGTTGGATGTGAGTGCAGATGTTGGATCATATGTTCACGACACTGGAGAAAGCCAAGTATTACCTCAGCATAAGTACAAACAACAAATACTGATCATAGGGGACTCTGTTGCAAAAGCATGTGGAATGTTTTTTAACAGATTCACAAACAGAAACTTCGACATTAACGTTCAATATCAGGATACAATCAATTTTGACGACATTCAGGCAAAACTGCGGACTTACGGCAGACGACTTGCCGAAAATGATTTTCTGTTTGTGTTTACGAGTCCGGGCGATATCGCTAGTAAAAGTGGAGTTGGAGACTCTGCCATAAAAGAATTGCTGTCATTCTCAGGAAATACAAATCTGGTGGTTCTTGGTTCTCTATGTAAATCATGACAAAATAAACTTCAATAAATTGATTGCTTTCCAAAACCGTTCAGTGACAAAGTCCATCCAAGTATTACACAAGGCCCATTTTATTGATGTTAACGATTTCAATATTAATTATCAGGAGCTTCATACATCCATTGGGTACAGAAATAAAATTAACTTTGTATGCTATATCTGCCAAACAATTATTAAACCTGGGTCAGTTAAATTGATCAATGAAGAAATAGTCCAGCAACACATCGGATTTCGTGAATCGATTGGAAAAATTAAGACTTGACACTTCCAACACCATTATAGAGACTAGGAGCAGGACAAGCTGATGCAAGCTGTATGCAATTATGTCTACTAACCCTACAGGTTCTTATCGTCCGAATTTGGTACTTCCAAAGAAGATGGCCTCAGTTCACCCAAGTTTTGACATACTTTTCCTTCAACCTTAAACACTGATTCGTCTTCAAACAGAATACTTGGGAATGGTACTCTTTTTCGTGAGAGATGCTATACAACAAGGGACTGGTGACGAATTTGTTTGGGAACTGATATGTTGTGTGGTGGTGGACATGGTCAAGTTGAAGTTTTCTCTAGTGATAGCAGGTTGGATAAGATGACAGTTTTCCACTTAAATATTCACTCCATCCGTAATAAAGGGGAAGAACTTGAAGCTTTTTTAATGACTCATCCCAATAAATATGACCATTCTTTGCATTAGTGAACATCCCCTCAGGACTAAAGAAGTAGAATGTTTTTCACTTGCAGGGATATGCCGTGTTATCGTGCTTTACACGACAGCAAAACACAAATGGTGGTACAATGATTCTTCAGAACTGAACTAAAATGTAAGCATTGATGCCCTAGTGAGTATGTCCATGGAGATGCACTGTGAGATCGTTGCCATAGAGGTCGAAGAACCGGAAAGACTGGCCATTGTATGTGTTTATCGACCACCAAATGGTGACTAATAATTTTATGTCAATCATCGAAGGTGTTATAACTGCTGAGCGGAGGGAATACAGAAATATTATAATAACAGGTGACTTTAATATCTTTTTAATAGCAATTCAGGTAGAAAAAAAAATCAGATTTATTGATCTCATGAATAGCTCAATTTTACTCAACCAAATTTTTCAGAACACAAATCAAGTTAACTGTATTGATAATATATTTATTAATTTTGAAAATAGTTTAAATTATAACGTGAGCGTCTTTGAACCACTTCTGTCAGATCACTTGGCCATTGACCACTGTTGAGCTGTGTAGGTGACCTTGGTTCGAGAACCCCAGGTATATAGACCAATCACAAATGATGGTGTGAGAGATATGTATGCCTACTTGGATCTGCAGAGTTGGGATTATATTATTCCTGAAAAGCAGGTTGAACTTTCCCCTCTTAAATGTAAAAGAATTAGCCACCCTAATAGAACTATTGTTAATTGGTATGATAATAGTTTACATCAAATCACGTAGGAAACTTTTAACTTACTTTTAGAAATACAGAAATAGGCCATCCTGCAATCTTCAAGAACATATACATAATTACGAAAAACTTACCAAATAAGCTTACATAATAAAAAAGCGGCATATGCCAACTATATCATGAACTCATCCAATGTTGTCAGGGCCTCTGGAGATTGGTTAATAAACATAGGGGTCGCAGTAGTGTGAGTAATGAGCATATTGGGTTGTCTGCTGATGATTTTAATGTCTTTTTGCAAGCATAGCTGAGAGAACTTTGAAAACCATTGATCCTAGCAGAAACTATGCAAAGTTATTTGACAAGTCTAGAGTTGAACCAGGCGATCTTTTCCACTTTAGTGAGGTAAGCTACATTCAAGTGAGAGATGCAGTTAATGCTGAAAAACAAAAACAGCAAGGATATATAACATTACTGTGCCAATGCTGAAATCCTTGAAAGACCTTCTCATAGTTCCGCTTACCGAGCTGATAAACATGTGTATAGTGGCAGGATTTTCCCTTCTCACTAAAAAATCTAGGGTTGTTCCTGTCTTTAAAAAAGGGAGACAGAGAAGATGTGGGCAATTACCGTCCAATCTCGCTTGTACCGGTTTTATCAAGGGTCTTTGAGGGTTTGTTAAAGTCTCAGTTGTGTCAGTACTTTGAGTCGGCTGCTCTCTTCTCGGCAAGCCAGTTTGGTTTTAGAGCTGGTAGATCAACAACGTACTTCAATACTGGAGTTGCTGGAATACATCGCAGAGGCTTTGAGGGGGGGTCAGTATGTAAGCACTACATGCTGTGACGTTTCGAAGGCAGTCGATTGTGTTTCCCGATATTTTGAGGGACAAGCGGCGGCTTGTGGAGTTGACGAGGCTGGCTTGCGTATGCTTGGTGGCTATCTGAGAGGTCGCAGACAGATAACAGAGTATGCAAATAAGCAGTCTAATGAGACTGAGCTAGGATATGGAGTGCCCCAGGGTTCTGTCCTGGGATCCACTGTTTTCCTTGTCTCATCAACGACATTAATAATTCTGTCCCGACTTCAAAGGTGTTGCTGTTTGCTGAAGACATCAATTGCTGAGTCAGATGTCTGCATGGAGAGTCTGAGTGATCGTGAGGAGCAGAATCGCGGATTTGAGAGGTGGTTTAGTGCCAACGAGCTGGCTATGAATAATAACAAGATGGAGAGTATGCTTTTGGGTTTGAGAGAGATTCAGTGTGAGAATGTGATGAAGTACGGTTTGGGTATATATCTGGACCCCATACTGAGGTTCGATAAACATATTGAGCACACTGCTGGTCGTCTCTGCCAGAAATATCTTTTTGTTAAAAAATCTTAAAAAGTGTTACCTGGGCACTGCCTCCTTCAGACTTTTCATGGGATTTTTCAATCAGTCACCTGCTATGCTATCTTGGCCTGGGGTCACTCAACACGTACGCAAAGAATATTTGCTTTGCAAAGAAGAGCCATAAGAGCTATTGCTCTTCTAGGTTATAGAGAGGATGTCAGACACGTTTTTAAACAACTAGCAATAATGACGATACCCTGTAGATATATTTATGAAAGCCTTCTCTATTGCCACAGAAACATCACCCGGTGCAATCATAACCAAGATTTCCATCATTATCCGACCAGACAGGATGATCTTCTAAGAATAGATTATCATAGGCTAGATAGGTCACGAATATCCTCAAATTACTTTAAACCAAAGTGCTTTAATATTTTACCCGACTATATTCGCAAACTACCTGAAAATTGTTTTAAACGCAGGGTAAAGGAGTTACTTGTCAAAACAGTTTCAAAGCATACAAGAATATCTACAGTTTAATTTCTGATAAATTTTTTTCTCTTCTTTCTGCGATCTTTCTGCTGAGAACTGTACAGCAAAACACCCACCTTTGTTGATTGTTAATATTGTCGGTACCCATGTTTTTAATTAAATTTGTAATGTCATATTTTTAGTATAGTTTGTTATATATAGACGTTTTTACATAATTAATTTTACTTATATTATATTGTTTAGCATGTATGATGTTTACATATTGATAGTTACATTTTAATGTTTTTATTAGTGTTTAATTTTTTACTTTTAATTTTTTGATTCTGACCTTGGCAAGATTTTGTAAATTGTGGCCATAATATATGAATTACTGAATTACTAAAGTATTAAAAAAATAGAAAAACCTATTGAATCTTGCTCTTAAAGTATTGTCTAAGTAGAAATAATTCGTGATCAATATCAATTTTAAACCAAAGATCAGCCAAATTCTCCAAAAAAGGCTGTTAGTCCTGCCTCCCAATAGGTGAAGTTAAAATTCGATCAATGAAAAGCGAGGAAAATATAAGATAAGAATTAATAAAATTAATAATGTGTAATAAGAAGAAAATCGTGATCAAAAAGTTATTTTAAGCTGAAACAAACTGGTTTGAAAGGATACCAATTAGCCCTACCAAAGTAAGGAAAATTTCGAAAATTCGGTGTCCAGGATGTCGTTTTACCACAAAAAAAAACGCATATACAATATGTTGCTGCCAATGCGAGAAATGGTAGCACTGAATATATAAAAAGAAATATATAATTTTAATAAATATAGCACAGAATATTACAATGAAAGGACTCATACTCACTGCGTATTCAATGCAGCAAGAAGTTCAAATAAAAATGAAAATAAACTGCAGAGATATCTTCCTCATAGAAAGATTCTTGAGATCATAGCCCGATCAAACTGTAAGTAAAACATTTTCTATCTGTAGCTTATGACTGCTTTTCTTCACTTTAATATCTGGTAGCGGCTGGTAGTAAAAAAATGGCTGGCCGGAGAACGAGATGATCCAGAGGAGCGACTTAGGAATAGGGAGGCACCTAACTGAACGTATCATAGTATTAAATAAGAGGCTGCATGCTATTTCACAGATTATGCGGAACTCGATGAAGCGATCAAGATAACATCTTATCCGAATAGTTCCAGATTTTAAGGGGAGGAAATTAGCTTTAAATAGAAGGAAGGGGCTCTACCAAGATAGAAATACAGACAATTTATACTCAACCAACGACCATAGTCTGTAATTTATATTGAATCTATGAATAAGAATGTGGTTGGTCTACATTACTCAGACTTGAGTAAAATATCATTTCAATTAGAAGTGAAAGGGGTAATTAATATTAAAAATATTTTAATAATGTAAGTGCAGTGTTGATAAGTAGGGAAGAAACCAATGAGCTTATACAAAACAAGAGAGTATAAGAGAAAAATCTCAGAGCTTACGTACCACAAATATTAGTTACCTGTAAGGGAATAATATGGTGTGTGGGACAGCTCATCAAAATGACTGATATTATTAATTATACAGAAAGTAAAGTAATATTCTTGAAGCTCGTCGTTAGATAAAAGAATTGGAAAAGGTAAAGCTAATATTCTTAAAACTAGTCAATTAGATAAAAGAATTCGAAAAGGTAACAGAAACAAAATGTCCCCTCAATCACAATTGTAGTTACATTTAAGGAAATGGAAATTCTTGAAAAGATTCAATGATGAATATGAAAATATGTAAGGGTCAACAGAGGTGCTTTAAATGTGGAAAACCTAGGAAAAAATTATAAGGTAAAGGAAGTATCAAAGCCCAGTTAAATGCTGTTTATGCTTAGGGAATCACGTAGCAAGCTCAAAGGAGTGCAGAGAGTTTGGGACAGAAGAAAATTAATGAAACAATGGCTCTAAGAAATATTTAAAATTCGAGGTTATTCAAATACATCCCACATTACTCAAAGAAAAATTACTGGGAAAATAAAAATAGAAAATTCACTAGGCCTGAGGATTTTCCAATCTCTATTTCTCGGCAGCTGGTTGACACTGGCGGGTTCAGAAGAAATAGTTGATAGAAGCAATACAACCTGCGGAAAACATTGGAGATAAAGATACTCATCAAGGAATAAAAAGTAAATTAAGTAATAAAGTAATTTTAACTTCTAATTTGTGTATAGCTGGTATAGGATTAATTATTCATGGATTATAACATTCTGCACTGGAATGAAAGTTTATTAGTAATAAAGACATTTTTAGTTTGATCAGGGTAATGGCAATTTTAGCCCAAGTAAACTTGAATTTAAGAAACCTGATTAAAATATGAAGGTATAAAGGAAAAAGACAGACAGAATGGGTATGGGGCCGATACGATAGAATCAGAAAGAGCTTGACATAGCTTGACATATATATAAAACCTTGATGGAACAGAAAGTGAATTCAGTAAGTGAGCTTATATGAGTTTAGAAACCATATAAATTGACTGTATAGGAAGCTATCTCAAAAAAGAAAACAGCTTTGAGTATCCTAAACCTCCAGGACCCCTGATGGGATAGCCAGTGATGCATGGCTTGATCAGAGAAAAAGGGATGTACCTCATTCAAACCAGTGAACTATTGATATGGTTCTTGACCAATTCCGTTGAAATTTATTTTTTAATTCTACCCAAGTAACAAAAAGCTTTTTTCAGATGCACTTTTAAAGTGGTTCTGCTGCATAATTTGTAAATTTATGCATGTAAGTAGAAAAAACTACTATTCTCTAATTACATTTTCTTCTCCCAATGTAACATACAGGGTACCTTTTGTTTTCTAGGTGTTTTTGAAGTAATGAGATCAAAATATAAAGGTTTTAAGGAATAAATACTGCACTAGAAGTAACCCTTAACATTAAAAATTACAGCAAAGAACTGAATACAAAGAACACAAAACCGCTATTTTTACTTCATTTCCTTGTTTAGCAGCCCAAATATATTGTATTATTAATATATGGGTTATATACGGGAAATAGTGGCAAAAACTTTTAGAAAAATATAAGTTTGGTTTTTACAATGAAGTCCCTAGAATTCGAAATACAAATATAAAATATAATGCACGATAATTTTAAACCGTTTTGTTTTCTTTTTACCGTTGATACCTTATAAATATGAATTTTTTAGTATAAGACTTTTTATAATAATATTGCTCCTTAAGTACATTCTGATTTTCCATCACAACTTGTGTTTTAACATCTAGAGGACTAAACATCATTAAGTGCTATAGTATAATTACAATACAGTTACAATAATAATAATAAAATAATCCAACCTGTATCAATTTTTAAGCCAAACAACAAAGTAATGTAAGATCACAGTAGATCTAGTAAGACTATTCTAAATCTATTAGTTTTCTGCTATAGCATAACCAATGTAAATTACAAATAATTCAACATCTTACTATTTTTTTTAAATAATAAAATAATGCTAAAACACAGTGCACCTTGTAAGACTAGAAGAGTATTTAAAATTTGTTATAATTTTATGCTAAACTCCATACAATCCCTTTTAAAACAAGCTAGAGAACTTATATTTCTTATTCTTAGGGGCAAAGTAAATTTTGTGAAAGGTAAATGATGAATATAAGATTGCTGGAGTGCTAGATTTAAGGATCACAAGGTGTCTGTGTAATTTCAGGTTTCATGTCAGTGATTTATATATTCAGTAGTTTTATGTACAAATAAAGAGGTGGACACAGTACAGTAAATGAGTAAAATAATGCTTATTTTTTTATATATGAGTTTCAATATAAAATTTTGAGAAACTTTTAGAGGTTGTGAGGCATTTTTGTACAAGCCTCCCTACACAATTATACCGTATCTAATCAACAACTTTATCAACACTTTATATACAGATATCAACATATGGGTCAACTGCCTAATATTTTCCGTTAGTTTCAGAACATGCAACCTCCACTTTAGATTATTGTCAATAATAGTCCCCATGTATTTTGTAGAGTCCACCTCATAAATATCAGAACCCAGATTCCCAATTTTGACACTATTAAAATCAGGACAGCCATATTATGGAGGTCTTAGAGGCATTTACAGCTAATTTGAAGAAGTCTAACCAATTTTTTATTATGGCAATACCATTTACCGTTGTAGCTTAAATTTGTGCCCAAATGTCTACCAAAAATATAATCACCGTGTCATTCAAATCAGATATATTACCTTATTGATTACAATGTAACATTAGGTCGTCAACAATAGAGAAAAATGGAATAAAATCAATACAACATCAAAACTAATACACTACATTTACACTACACACATACTTTTTAAACAAATACATACATGACATGCATACACACTCACTACACTACATAGCTAAAACAGAAAGTACTATTCTATTTAGGTAAATGACAATACTGACAGCCAACCAGAGTTATGTTCAAAATACTCGTTTATAGAATAAAAGGGATTAGTAAAAAAGAGTTTTATTCTTTTCATAAACCAAGTCCTAATAATAAGACATGCTTTTAAAGTATCTGGCAGGCAGTTAAAAACTTTTATGCCCAGTTTAAGGTAAAAAGAAACCGTATCAACCGTGGATTACGCCTAATATACGTTTAATGCAAAAATTACGAAACAAAGCTTTAAATAAATTTCGACAAATGAAAAGCATAACAAGTTGGGATTATTATAAACAACTCCGAAATTTTACAACTTCAGCTATAAGGTCGGGAAAAAAAGCTTATCTAAATTATAAGTTTAGCATTTCTAATCAAAGGCAAAAATGGCACGAGCTAAATAAACTATTATTAAAAGAGAAAAAATAGGTTGCCAGGATCCTTAACAAATGTAAATGATTTAAATACATATTTCTCTGGAATTGCTACCAATAACGATATACCTGATCAGAATTTGATTACATTCTATAGTAATAATAGACTTACTAACTCTACATTTAATTTTTCTCCAGTAAGAGAAGATGTGGTGATGAGAATTTTGCAAAATATTAACACTAAAGCCTTTGGGATAGATCAGTTAAATATCACTCTAATTTCGCTAGCTTGTCCCAGTATTTTGCCCCCTCTTACGCATATTTTAAATATTTGTATAGAAAAGTCGTATTTTCCGTTGAAATGGAAACAGGCGAATATTGTACCTCTACCCAAGGTAGGCAATCCCACACAGTTCAGCCAGTTACGTTCGATTTCAATTCTTTCGACGCTTTCCAAAGTGCTTGAAAAAATTATGGAATCTCAGATGTCCATTTTTTGGAAACCAATAAAATACTTCCCAGGAAACAATCTGGATTTCGAGCGGGCCACGGTCGTCCGAGTGCACTCTCAATTGTCACAGACGATATTTTTAGGGCTATGGATACAAGCAAAGCTTGTGTTTTGGTAATACTTGATTTTACCAAGGCGTTTGACATGGTAAATCATGAAATTTTGATCTCCATTTTGCAGTACGTGGGTTTGAGTGGAAGTGCAGCAAGTTTTGTCTTATCTTTTTTGACACATAGAATGCAACAAGTTGTTGTTAATGGAAATACCTCCGAACCTCAGAACGTTACAACTGGCGTTCCCCACAGGCCCACAGTTATATAGTATATACACTTCACAATTTGAAAGATGTCTAAGATTTTGTAACCATCACATGTATGCTGACGATACTCAGATTTATTTTCCTTTTAAGCCCTATGACGTCTATATTGCTAATAATCGCATAAACTCCGATTTAGAGAAGATTCTGAATGAAAGTAAAAGACATCTTTTAAAAATAAACCCTATGAAATCTGTTGCTATTCTTTTTTGAAGTGATAATATTAGAAATAACTTGCTACAAAATCTTTATCTTACACTTGAAAATAAATCTATCATATTTAAAAATTCTGCGAAAAATTTAGGGCTTGTTTTGGATAACAAATTAAGATTCACCGAACATGTTACATCGAAATTAAAAATTGGATATTCCACCTTAAAAATATTATATTCTCATAGAAATTATCTTAGTTGCGAAACAAAAAAAATGCTCTGAATCTCTTGTCTTGTCACCATTAAACTTTTGTAATAGTATTTATGGACCCAGTTTAAATGCCTTAGACGTAAAAGAATTCAAACGTAAACATGTACAATAGACGCATTTTACATTCGACTTGCTTTTACTATAAAATTTTAAAATATAAATCTCCTCCTTACCTTTTAGATCGTGTTGTTTATCGAACGGATGTACACAACTTAAATATCCGTAGGAAGAACATATTGACAATACCAACACATAATAAAGAGTTATTTAAACGTTCTTTTTCATACACTATTGCTTTATGTGTTAATAAATTTGAAATTACTGATTTTTCACTTGCGTTTATAGTTTTCAAGAAATATTTGAAAAACAAATTACTTGCTCAGGAATTATAATACTGTGCTGAATTGAGTTTTAATTTTTTTTTTCTTAACTGTGCCCGCCTGACTCTTTTTTTTTTTAATTCTAGTTTTGATGATTGTTTTGTCATTGCGATGGTTTTATAATTATATGTCCATATAAGCCATTTTTCTCCTTTCCCTTTCCTTTATTCCCTTTTCCTCTTCAATTTAATATTTTTAACATTATTTTTCTTATCTAGCGTTTCTAACTCATTATTTTTTTTTTTTGTGTCATTGTTTACATTTTTCGTCCATGGTTTTTCTCGAATTTTTCACGAATTCATTAAGAAAAATTCAATTTAATATATATATATATATATATATATATATATATATATATATATATATATATATATGTGTATATATAAGTGCTAAAATGGACTAATCAATGTTCACTTCATTATATCTAATAGTTGGTTTTACGCGAAATTAGTAAATTTTGCCAAAACGTAATAAACTAAATTGTAAACAAACTAATTTTCTTTGAACTCATTTAAATGGTTTTAAGGGCAAAATTGGATTAGTGGTGAATAAACAAATGAAAGATTTAGTGTGATTGTTTCTTTTTTTTGTACTACCAGTAGTGCCAATGTTAGTGTTGATTTGACTTTGAGGTTTTTCAATACATATTGCGATCGTAACCTTAAAAATGGCCACATGTATTCAATGTAAAAAATCACTTTTTGAAGAGAATGATGGAATTTCTTCTGTTAATTGGGACATCTGTAGACAGGATTTTTGTCTTAATTGTTTGAATCTAGGTAGTTCTGAGCTGCGCGTTGTACCCCTTAAAAAACGTGTGCTAATGATATGTTGTCTAAACTGCAAAATAGCTGTTCGCAGTTGTCTTTTAAATGCAGAAAAATTGAGACATTTGGAAGGAGAATACCTTATTAATATCGAATATTCAAGACAAGGACCAGCTAATATTGGATAAAACCAAGATAATTTCTCTCTTGCATGGAACAACTGCAAACTCAGCTGATTCAAAGAAGAAATGTATATCGAGTGAGGCTGGTAATGGGAGAAATTCTGTAAGCAGTGAGAAGGTTTCTGATGCTATAGTGCAAGCCCAGACAGTATCCACTCTGGGAAAATACATCAACATGAATACTGATGCCCCTAGAAAGAGTGTTTCTCACTTGCAAGATAAGAAGGCACAGGTGGTGAGAGGTACAAATGATGCTGCTGGTGAACTGCAAGCAGCGGAAGAGTGCAAATGGTATCATTTAAGCAATTTAAAAGCAGGTACAACTGAAACTCTTATTGCTGATCATCTGAAAAATAATTCGATTGACATAATCTCCTGTGAAAAACTGCAAAATAAACAAAACCATTTTCTTCTTTTAAAATTGGTATTCGTACACAAGATGTGGAAGCTATTTGCAATAGCCAGCTTTGGCCAACTGATATTTACATTCGGCCATTTATATTTCGCCGAAACAATAACAACAATAACCAACAAAGGCAGTTTTTAACTCACGACAGAAATCGAAATTTTCACAGAGAAAATTTTCACACGAGATATCGTCACAGGATGGTCTAGTGTTTTATTATCAGAATGTCCGGGGTATAAGGTCTAAACTTAAGGAATTAACAACTTCATTGGCCATTGATTCATATCATGTAATTATGCTTACTGAGACTTGGTTGTGTGAAGATATAGCTACAGAAGAACTTGGATTTGATCAATATTCATTGTTTAGATGTGACAGATCTGAAAGAACAAGCATTTGTAAACGTGAAGGTGGTGTGTTAATTGCAGTTGATAAAGAGATTTCAGCAGGGCAAATAAATACTGTTTTAACTCTGGAACATGTGTTTATCCTAATTTTGTTAAACAGCCTAAAAATATTGATAGGAACAGTGTACCTTCCTCCTCAATCTCCTGTAGAAGCCTACGAAGCTTTCTGTGCGTCACTCGAAAAAGCAGTGCAAATTAATAATTGTGACAAAATTGTGATAAGTGGCGACTTTAATCTACCTAATATTGAATGGACAAATGATGATCTAGGTGTAAAAGTAGACAATTTAGTTTCACCTCAAGCATCAACCATTATAGACTATTTTGCTTTTCTTAATCTCTATGAAATAAATATGATTCGTAATTCATATGGATCAATGTTGGATCTTGTTTTCTCTACTATGCCTAATATTAACGTAGACGTCTGTAATAACACCTTATTATCCTGTGATAAATACCATCCAGCAATATATTTTAATTTACCAGTAGATAAGAATGAAATGCCAAATATGTTATTTGAATATGAATATTTTAACTTTAAATTAGCAAATTATATTGTGATAAATCATTTTCTATCAAATGTAGATTGGGACCAGGTTCTTAATGCTCAGGATATTAATCAGGCCTTAAATGCTTTTATAATGTTGTTTTCACTTGTATTGAGATTTATGTTCCGAAATTAATAGCAAAAAATAAAAAAGTTTCCAGACTGGTACAGTATGGAGCTGAAAAATACAATTATCAACAAGAAAATTATGCACAGAGAGTGGAAACAAACACACTCCTACGGCGATTATATAAAGTTTAGTAATCTTCGTCAACAGAGTAAAACACTGTATAAGGTGTGTTATCAAAATCATATAAATAAAATTCAAGATAATATCAAGCAAGATAGTAAAGAATTTTGGAAGTATATACATTTGAAACAAAAAAATATGGAATTGCCATGCTCCATGACATATAAAAATTGTAGCTCCAATGATCCTCAGGAAATAGCAAAATAGATTATTTTCAGAGCATTTTGGATCTGTCTTTGTCAGCAATAACTGTGATATTCCTATAATACAAGATGATAATAAATTAGATTTAAACAGATGTGATATAGATATAATGGATATTTTTAATTGTATAACAAACTTAATGTCTAAATTAGGACCAGGATTGGATACTTTGCCTGTAATATTTTTAAAAATTGTTTGTGTGTTTTATCTGATGTGTTGTTGAGAATATTCAAATCTCTTTGAACACGGGCACATATCCTGATCTTTGGAAGATAACTTATATAACGCCTATCTTTAAAAATGGTGACAAGTCTATTATTGAAAATTATTGTCCTATCTCTAAAATGTGTATAATGGCAAAAGTGTTTGAATGTATTGTATCAAAGCAAATATCACGTCTGCTTGGTAATGCTGTTTCAAAGGCTTTGCATGGTTTTATGGAAGGTCGTTCCACAACGTCAAACCTGTTAGTTTATGAAATTCATGTTGGGTGCTTTGGAGTAACGACATCAAGTTGATGTGGTATACTAGTTCTCAAGGCATTCGACAGAGTTAATCATGATATTCTCATTGGAAAAGCTAGAGTCAATTGGAGTGTATGGTGAATTAGCAATGTGGATGAAGGATTACTTGTACAATCAACAACAAATTGTGAAAAGATCAAGAATTTTTATTCAGATGAAGTTTTTGCTACCTCGGGTGTCCTGCAGGGATCACATTTGTCTCCTTTATGAATTCAGGTCTAGAAGGTATGTACTTTATGCTGATGACTTGAAAATGTTTAATGTTGTTGATATCGTTGATGACTGTTTGAGGCTGCAGAATGACTTAGACTCACTCTCAGTCTGGTGTGATAGAAATGGCATGGAGTTGAATGTTAACAAATGTAAAATTCTTACAATTTCAAGAAAGAAGAATACAATTACTTTTAATTACTTAATAAACATTGAACAGTTGGAAAGAGTTAACCAAATAAAAGACTTAGGAATATATATAGATAATGAACTAAGGTTTGATTATCATATCAATCATATTAGAAATAAGGCCATGAAGATGTTGGGATTTATTACTCGTACCTTGAAGGATTTTGATGACATAAATTGCTTTCAAACTTTATACTATTCATTTGTACGATCTATTACTTGAGTATACAGAGTCAGTGTGGTCCCCGCATTATCAAGTCTATATCGATCTTTGGACAAAAGTTCAAAAAAGGTTTTCCGATTTATGTAAGCTTTTAAATTAGGCATAACCAATGGTTTCATTAATTATCCAGATGTGAAAAATTGCTGGCATGGACACTCTTAAGAAACGGTGAGCTCAGTTAGATGTGTCCACCTTATTTAAAATTGTTAATAATATTATTAAATCACCTGAGCTACTTTCATTAATACATACATGTACCCAAGCGTGTAATGAGGATAATGATCTATTCTTTATACCATTTCATAGAACTAATTATGGAATGAATAGTTCTATATCTAGGTTTTGCAGATTAGCTAATGGAAAAGTGTGGCGAACTCGATTTTTTTAACAATTCACTGAAGTCCTTCAAAGGTTATATTAAGAAACTGGATTGGTAACTGTTTATGTAATTTTATTGTTGATTTTTTGTTTACATTGTGATGCTCTATAACTTGGAAACTGTTAATAAACATTTTTTTTTTTTTTTTTTATTATGTAAACCTCATATCTTTAAGTGTAGCAATCAACTTCTATTCGACCAGATTTGCATTGGCTATAACAGCACCTAATATGAGCATTTTTTATTTTGTTCGTATGGGAGGCTGAAAACAAGCCATTTAACCCTCTTTAAAATTAATGATTTTTTTTTACTGCTACATTGTACATTCTTATTTGGGTTAATAAACCTTTAATTATTATTATTATTATTATATATATAGATTCGCATAAGATATTATGATATTACTGTACCATTGTTGATTATAAGACTAGTCAAGGAGCTAATATAAGTACATAATAAAAAGAATAGACCCCAGGACAATCCTCTGAGGTATTCCTATTTTAATATTTAAAGGATCACTATGTGTTTCTTTGATTTTAAGTACTTGTTGTCTGTCAGTAAGATAACTTCCAAAAACTTACAACACAGTTCCCCTTACTCCATAGATGTTAAGAACATTTAAGAGTGAATCATGAGAGCACTGTGTCGGAATGCCTTGAAAAAAGATCAACCCATTTGCAAGGCACTTCCTATTATATCCAATCTGCTAACTATCTTGTTTGGTCAATGTGGCATTCTCAGGCCCATGCTGTTTATAAAGCAGGTGGTTTTTAGACTGTATAATTTTGAAGGGGAAACTTACTAACCTAGCTTATATCCTTTAATAATTTTTCCAAAGAGCTTGGGAAATTACCTATTACATTTATGGGTTGACAGTTATTAATATTGTTTTTATCGCATAGACAATTGAGGTTTTAAATTCGTTTGGTACTATTCTGGTTTTAATAAATAGGTTTAGTAAATGGGATTTATTATAAGAATAGAAATAATTTAATTTTAATACGATACTTCTAGCCAGAGGCACGGTTATTTTTTAATGAGATTATGTTTAATAATTTCATTTTTTTGTTAACATAGTTTTAGGTACATTGAAGAGGGTGCACCATGATTTATGACTGTTTTAGCAACAGGATTTTTTATTTTTTTGTACATCTCAACACCAATATTTATATACAAATCATTGCAGAAATTTGCCATGTCTTCTGCATTTTGAAATGGTACCTCATTATGCTTTCTCAGATCCACTATCTCTAAGATTAATTACTTACATCAGTAGCCTCCGAAATTATTTTATATATTTTTTAGGTTGATACTGTTATTTTCTGTAATATTCATTGC
Source organism: Kuschelorhynchus macadamiae (assembly GCA_030620095.1). Lineage (NCBI taxonomy): Eukaryota > Metazoa > Arthropoda > Insecta > Coleoptera > Curculionidae > Kuschelorhynchus > Kuschelorhynchus macadamiae. The sequence goes on along the minus strand of JAUTXW010002656.1, from coordinate 27,799 downwards.
ATTTTTAATTATTTTGTTAAGACTATTTCAATATGCTTTATAGTTATAATTATCTGTTTTGTTATAGTTTAAGAGCGATTTTTTTTTAAATTTTATGCCTATGTTTAATAGAATAAATTATACCATTTGTGATTCAAGTGCTACTCCAAATTATCACAAAATACTAAAAACGCTTTTGTGTATTTTTACTTGCGCTAAACGACAAAACTGACGAAATTTAAAAAAAAATCAGTGTCGTACCGCGTTTTATTAAGAAAGACAGGGATGATTACCCATAAGTATGCACTGTCAAAACGAAGCCTTTAAATACCTATGAAGTTGTGCTAAATCTCAATCTAATAGCTCTTAGTGTTATGGAATTACTAAAAAAGGTTTAACAACCTGATCTCGAAAATAAAGCATTACCAAATGATTACTTTAATATTTAGTCAACACTTAGGAACACCCTGTATATAAGTATTTATGCAACCCTGTATATTAACATCTAGGTGAAATATCCCCTTTATTTTTAAATGGGAACTTTACATAACGTATAGTTAAACTAACTTTGACCTGTAACCTTAATGTAAAAAAAAATAATAGGGTGCAATTAAAAAATTCTATGTATCTCTCTCATAGGAGGCAATAAAAACAAAAATAAAGAACTAAATATTAACGATAGATTGTTTTATTCATGCCAAAGGTAAAGGTTAGCTAAAGCTTTTCATATAAACCACGGAGACTTTGAAAAAAAACAAGAAAAATGTTTAAATTTGAATTTTCTGTATAATGCTCCCCAACAATGTTGCAGATAAGTTAATTTACAAAATAAAAGTAGAAGCACTTTGCCCTAATTGGAATACGAGAGTTTTAAAAGATCCGATAACTCGATTCTTTTTCATCTAAGTTTAAATACAAACATAAAATAATAAATATTCCGTAATTATTTCCTTTATTTATTTATTAGAGTTTATATCATCACATAAAATGGGTTGTAAGTTTGTGTGTGACACTGCCTTCACTGACCACTGCTCAATTACTGCCCTAAATAGTGCCTGAAGTTGCTGTAACTGCCCAGGTTTTGCCTAACACTGCCATGCACTGCCCAATTTTTTTTAAAAAACTGCCTATTGCTGCTCAATAATACAAATAGCCCGTTATTGCCGCCACTGCAGTTCCACTTCTCAAAAAATGTACACCACTGCCTAACGTGAAACACCCTGGTCTCCAACTTGGGATGTAGTTTACCAAAAATATTTTGAAAATAAATGTTAAAAAAACTAAATTTGTGTTAATTGCAAATAAAAAGGAATATAAATTTCATCGTGCAGTGATACAAACCTAGTGGTAGTGAGCACCCCTCGTTGGAGAAATAGACCTGTTTTGAATGACTTTATTCACAAACAAAATATTTTTTTACAAAGATATTTCTGTCAAAAGGAAAACATGAACTTCATAATAATGAAAGGGAGGACCTAGTGGAATTTTTATGTAAGAACTATGTTTTCGGGGGCTACGAGATCTACTAACAATGAGATCTCTTCTCAATCTCCTTTTTGTACATCTTTGATGAAGCAGGCACAAATGTAGCACAGATCAGTATAAGACCCAACCAAACTCCTGTTATGGAACTTCAAACCGACCCTTCCCAAGTCAATTACTCACAGAGATGGAAAGATTACGTTCAGTTTTGTAAGATAATACATGTCAATGTTCAATGCCTTCAAAATAAAATTCCGCAATTGGAGCTGCTTGTGCTGCAGGAAGACCCACAATTTTTATGTTTCTCAGAACACTGGATGGAAGAAAACCAAGCCGAATTAACCACCATTCCTGGTTACCAGCTAGCAGCAAATTTCTCAAGAAGAGATCACATTTATGGAGGTGTTGCATCTATAGTAAAAACAGTACTTACAAGCCTATAAATTTATCACAGTTTTGTACTGAATTTGTATTTGAATGTGTAGGTCTCAGCTTTTCAAACAGCAGTGCAACTCCCAATAAAATTTTTGGGACATTTGTTCATTGCTTAGTGGAAACTCAACACTGTGTCATGTGATGTCACAAAATCAATATATTTTAATTTGTGGTGATTTTAATATTAATAATTTAATCGAATCACCAGAAAAAATCTGTTCTTTTCGACTTGCTGATGTTTTCAACATGAAATCCATTCTCCGGTTGAACCAACCAGATTAATTTCGAATCAGACCCCCCTCAGCATTAGATTATGTAATTGCAAATCACCCAAACTTTATTGCAATCAACTTTGAAGCGAACATCGCTGATTATATGGCACAAAGAATATTTCATTTGAATGCCCCTCTGAACAAGCCCTCATTTTCCAATTTATATTTTTTAAAAGGTTCTTTGATTCTCACAATATCTTTCAACTTAATTATCACTTATCTAGAACAGACCTTAGTTATGTATATAATACTACAGATGTTAATGAAGCATGGACTTATTTTTGGCACAATTTTCTACATTGTTTAGATATATCCTGTCCCCTGAAAAAAGTAATTATAAAGACAGCTCTTCCAAATAAAGAATGGATAAACCCAGACCTAATTAAACAGAGCGAGAATTTAAAAAATTTGTATGGGTTGTGCAGATCTTGGAACACACCAGAGTCAAAAAACTTATACACTCAGTCAAAAAAACTATTTCATGAACGGCTGGCTCTACAGAAATCAAATTTCTACAAACAAAAAATTTTAGACTCCTCATATAACTCTAAAACGATCTGGCAAGTAATAAATACTAACTTAGGAAGAGTAAAAAAATGCTCTAATCCCACAAAATTAGTATCTAACAATAATTACATAATAAATATATCTGAAATATGTGAAGAATTCTGAAAATATTTTGTAACAAGCGCAGAAAACCTAATATCAACAACCTTGGATAAACATAATATTTCAAATTGTACAACCAGTGAATTTCATATCAGATCAATTTTTTTAACATCACTGAATGTGCACGATCTCCATTCAGCTTTAAAACTGTTAAAAAAACAAAACAGCTTGCTCTGGTAAAAACGACATCCCAGTTATAGCAATAGAGAAAATATGGGATTATATTAAACAACCATTATGTTATATCTTTAATTTATCCCTCGAAAAAGGTATATTCCCTCGTGAGTTGAAGGTAGGGGAAGTTATTCCACTTTATAAAAAGGGTGACAGTGAAAAAATCAAAAACTATCGATGTATTACGGGCCTGCCTACCTTTTCTAAACTTTTTGAAAAAGTAGTTTTATGCAAGATAGAAAACTTCTTAAATGCAGAAAAATTAAGTAACAAACAACACAGTTTTAGAAAAGATTGCTCCACTTCTACAGCTGCTTTTGAGCTATTAAATTTTGTTTATGAGGGCTTGGACACATCAAACTACGTTCTTGCCATCTTCTTTGACTTAACTCGAGCTTTTGACTGCTTAAATAGCTCCTTTTTACAGAAGAAATTATATGTATTGGGAATAAGGGGAGATATCAACAAATGGTTAGTGTCTTATTTGGAGGAACGTAAGATAAAGGTTAAGATTGGGGATGTTATATCTACTGGACATAATATAAACTGTGGTGTACCTCAGTGAAGCATTATTTCACATCTACTATTTACGCTTTTTATAAATGATCTGGAAAATTTTGTTGCCTCTGTCACTATCAAAAAATAGAATAATTCTTTATGCAGATGACTGCACTATAGCAATTTCTGATAATAATTTCGAGAAATTGGAAAATAATGCCAATAAAATTTTGGAAAAATTTGCTTTATGGTGTGAGAAAAATTGCCTTATTGTCAATGAATCCAAAACCTGCTTTATGACATTTTGTATAAGAAAAGATATGCCTCGGGTTTCAAACTTGTTTTTAAACTGCAAACATGTAAATAGGATTGATAATTTTAAATTTCTAGGATTACATCTAGATTCACACATAACATGGTGCAACCACATGAACCATGTCACAAGTGTTAAATACTGCCTACTTTGCAATAAGGAATCTAAAAAACACTTTAGAAATAAAACTACTTTTAAATACCTATTACGCACTAGCATACAGCCATCTAAGCTATGGAATTATTTACTGGGGCCAATCAACAAATTTAAACAGAATTTTTATATTACAAAAAAGAATAATTTTGAAAAATTTTCTCATTAAGTCCATTAGACTCGTAAACCCTACTTCAAACAGTATAAAATTCTCCCTCTTCCATGTATTCTAATTTACACTCGGTATTATTCGTTAAAAAACAATTCACCAGATTTTCTCGTCATCTAGAACTACATAATTATGGTACAAGAAACTCCACAAACATTTATATACCGCCCTATAGGACTAGCACTTTCCAAAAAAGTCCTTACTGTTTTTGTGGGAATATTTATTTATTTATTTTTCACAAATAAGAATGCCAACAGGCCAAGGGCCCAAAAGTGGCACCTACGATTTACAGGTTGGTGTACAGAAAAAAAGCTCAACTTATACTACTTAAGGATCAGGATTATACATCAATATAAACTACTTAGTCGAATTTTTCTTTTGAATGATTCAAATGATACATTAAATATATGAATATTTTTAAAATCAGAATTATACAAAGTTATCATTCGATTTAGTGGGGAGTGTTTACCCAGACTTGTTCTATAGAAACAGTTTGCAAATAAATTAGTGTTTTGAAAGTTTCGAGGGGGTATGTTTAAGTATACTGAAGATAGCAAGTTAGGAAGTCATTAACAATTTTAAATAAAAAAATAGCATCAGAATAATTCCTTCTTGTTTTTAGGGAAAACATAGCGTAAGTATTTCTTAGTTCGATATTTGCATTAAAATTATACGTTCCATGTGTTTTGTAATCTAAAAATCTTAAAAATGTATTTTGTATTTTTTCCAATCTGTTTCTGTAAACCTTAATATGTACAACCAACTACCAGCAAGCCTAAGAGAAATAACTTCTTACAAAAAATTTAAGAAAAGTACAAAGAGTTATCTTCTTGAAAAAAGTTATTATAATGTTAGAAATTACTTTTCAATTTTGCAATAATTGTTTTCTGTTAGTTAGTCCAATCTTAATATTGTTTTAAAAATGTCTTATGTTATAAATGTAAAAATAGGTGATGATATAGTTGAGTCTGTTGATCAAATGAAATACCTAGGATTTATTATTAATAAAAATCTGAATTTCAAAGACCATATATGATATATAATTGACATTGCCTAAAAATGTGAACTTTCTTTCCAGAGTAACTTTGTTTTTGTCTCAGTTTTGAAGGATTAACTTTTATAATACCTTAATTTTGCCCCATCTAATTTACAGCTTTTCCAGTTTATATACAGCAAATAAAAATAAAATTTCACAGATACAGAAATTGCAGAATAGGGTGATGTGCTTTATTTTGAGCAAAAAATGGGATATACTTAAAGCTTTAGACTGGCTTCCAGTTCAAAAATTTTTAGAGTTTCTGGTCATGGTATTAATATTTAAAATGAGTAATGGATTAACACCAATTATTTATCCAACAAGTTAGACACAAATGATTCTGTCCACCACTACCCTACTAGAAATAGAAAATTATTTTAAATAGTTACTAAAAATTAAAAAAGCACAGAAAACTCCTTGTTTCATAAAGGAGTTATCTGTTTTAATGCTCGTCTAGAAGGAAATAAAAAGTTTGGTTAGCCTAAGTTTGTTTAAAAACATTTAAAGGAGTACTTGAGGTAATTAGCTGTATTAAGTATGTCAATGATTTATACTTTTAATGTGAATGTACAACTTTTTGTTAAAATTGCTATTTTTGTTTCGTGTTTATTTTGAGGTTTTGTTTATAATGACCTCTTTTGTATTAAGTACACACCTTGACTGTATTATTATTATCTCTTTATTTTTTGTATAATTAGTCCTGTATGAATAGGTAATTGAATTGTGTAAAATATATTACAAGATAAGTTTTTTTTTGAGAACAATTTTATTTATAATTGACAATTATTATTGTTTTATTGCATATTAGCCAAAGTGCTAAATAAATTAGTATTAAGGTCTATAACGCATTACCAGTAGAAATTAAGGAAATTCAAGCAATTGTTAGGTTCAAGTCAGCACTAAAAAAATATTACTAGAAAAGTTTTTCCTTCCTTCTTTTCCTGTTCATCCTGTTACATAACAGGACATATTGGCTTTGCTACATAGAAAAGGTTTAATCCCTTCATGACTTTTATGTAGGTTAGTTAATATAATTTGTAATAGAGTATAAGTTCTGGCTAGTTTGTTTTTAGTTTAATTTATACTTAATTTTAACATAAATTTGACATTGTCAAAGTCCTTTAAGAATAATGTATGACAAATGAATAAATAAATAAATAAATAAACCATTCTTATTGCATTATTGATCAGTAATAAATTGCGTTTTACACAATTTTTCCATATTTGGAGTATAAATAAATCTTGATGAATATGGAAAATCACGCCAGTCTTGAAAAAAACGTTCATGTAATCGAAGTCTTACGTAAAACGTATGTTTTTATTATACATACAAACCACCTTTTAGTCGTTCATTCTCTATGTGCCTGAGGATTTGTCCCATGAGAAGTTTTGTGACATTAAATCAGTATTACAGTTTTGTTTTCTAATTACCTGGCCCTACAGGTTCATGAGGTACTTTCACCACATTCTCGCTCAGCCCCTGTATATTAGGAGTAGATGACGATGACGTACTGGGTTTATTAAAAATTATTTTTCCTCCAGATAAGTTTCTTTTTAAAGAGGACAAATATGCAATTTTTGAAATATTCTTGAACATTTTTTCAGCACGAGATTTTTAAATGTTAGGTTATAAAAATGTAGTACGTACGCTTTCTAAAAATGTTGGCAATTACATAATAAAAGCGGCGGGCCGGCGGGAGGTCCGATAATTCCGATTAGCCACTAAGCTAAGCCACTGGCAGGGTAATAAAATTTTTTGGTAATCTATGACGGTAATAACCAAGGCCCATTAACTCTATTAGGTTACCTCGATCAGCAGCTATCGGGTGAGGGTGACGCGCGGGTGAGGCGGAGGTCGTGATGTCGACCAGCGACCCGATCTGACAAGGCGGCCAGTTTATTGCTTATTCAGCTTGACGTTTTCGTTGCGGTAGTTGTCAGTTATGTTTTTCAGAGTAATTTTTTAGTTCCTCAAGTGAAAGTTTTAAGACATTTTAGTGTTCTTGAGACAAAGGTTATTTATAAGAATGAAATATTTGAATGAACTGGCGAAGAAAAAAAAGAAACCATTCTGAAGTGGACCCCCACTAAAAGCTGTATAAAAAATGAAAAAAAATTAACTGAATTTTCAACTTGTTACCGTTTAAGCATACATTGTGTGCTGATTTATTTCCTATTATTAAAAAAGTTGTTTTAAATAATTGTGTTTACTGCAAATAGTATACCTAGAGTTAATAAAATATAAAAATTACTTATAATATACATAGTGTGTTCCCGGTTGATATTTTGGTATCAGTTAGAAATAGAGAAGAAATTTATGGTAGACTATTAAAAACTAAATCAGAAAAGTGCAGACCATTTTGTTCTAATTTGAACCGTTTAGACTACAGCTGTCCAAAATTTAAAATCCCAGTTTTTAAATGTCATTTTTTCGAAAAGAATTAGACTTAGGCCTATGAATAATATACGAAGTAGACGTAAAATTTTAGATAAAACTCAAAAATGTAATAGCATATAGGCTGTTTCATATATGAATAATTTTTTAAGTAGGAATATAAGTCGTCCTATATACTAATATTTATATTTAAACTTCTTCTCTATCTCCAACCCTAACCACCAAAACCGAGAACACACTACTGGGACACCTTGTATAAAAAAATGTACATTTTATGAAGTTATACAACTATTTGTCATACTAAAACTTTTTACAGGAATATTCTTTGACACTACATCAAATTTTTTCAGATACGATGCGAACTTTTTGAAAAGCACACAACAAAAAAAGTTGGTTAAAATTTTGATCATTTCAATTTTCAACAAAAAAAGATTAATATGTAATTAAACGCACACAGAAGAGATAGGGACAAGCCGGTCGCCGAGTGACGTAGATCGCTCACACCGAGTTGGGGTAATCACAGCTAATGCTACGTCCTCATCCTCATATTCGCAAATCACGAAAAAAACGTAAATATTCTGGTCTTATGATTGGCTGAAATTCGGCTCTTTGTAGTAATTGACAGTTCTGGCAGATATACATGGGAAGTTAACTCTCAATTTTTCACAGAATGCCCGGTTGTTTTTATTAAGTTAACTCTCAATTTTTCACAGAATGCCCGGTTGTTTTTATTAACAGTTAGATTTTGGCCAGGGGGGGGGGGGTTGAAACTATCAACAAAGATTTTACAATTTCACATGTCCCATACAACACAATTTTAGAGACAATATTTTCAAATTTTTGCTTAAACCAACTATCTACGGACTCGAGTTTAGTTCATCATAACTGTTGTTCCCGTATATTTATGAGAGGGGATATAGCTTATTTGTCATAGAGGCTGTCTAAAGAGTGAAGCAATTTTACAAAACAGATACAGGAACGTATTAGACAGAGCACGCCAGAACAGAAATGACATTTACATTCTTGATAAATTATTTTGAAGTACAATGATCGAAGAAATATAAACAAAGCATTTTTCCTATTTAATAATATTTTAAAAACGAAACCTTTTTTTTTTCTGCGGTTTTTTCTACACATCGGTAGAAGTGTTAAATCTGTCTGATACTTTTACTTATCAAGAGGTTATGAACTTCATTTTACGTAGAAATTGATATATTTTTATAAATCATTCATTTCAGTTTTTGTAATTTTTGCAGCTCTTTCCCGCCGATTTTCGTGATTTTTGGCGCATTGATAGATTTTGGGTCGTTGATCTCGAATCTGAAATCAAATCGCTTCGGCGACGTTTTATTTCCGAGTTATCCTTCTTCAAAATCCAAAATTTCACTTTTTTCCTTCTTTCTTTAGAAAGTGTCCTTTCTTTTCGATTAAGAGGTAATATTAAACTATGTAACTATTAAAAAAATTTCTTTTTAATTGCGTTTTTTTTTTTGACTAGAAAGCAATATAACTTAAAGCAATAAAAATATAATTTTAAAATGTATGGTTTTTACATTACGTCAGAAGCAAATTATTTTTCTTAAAATAGATACAAAGCAAGAACGTAAATCACACCTGATAGTTATTAGTTACATCGGCGTTTTATTTCCGTCAGTTTAGCTCGAGCGAGCGTTATTTTTATAGCAAGATAATATGGTTTAGCCTTTTGATGCTGTTATTTTGGAAATAAATTTCGGCAAGTCTTATATCAAACTAATAGAACAGCATTACTATATGAATTTTAGTCAATTGCTCATCAAAATGTATTACAAATTTATATTTGGACATAAAAATAAATTATTAGGAAAAAATTTAAACATTATGTCAAGACAATTATGAGTGCCTTCTTTTATGACAGGATGCTCCAAATCGTTAAATAGAAATAAGCACTCCGTAATTTAGGTATCTATGTATTAATTTAAAAAGCAAATAGGTAAAGTGATTCTAAAATAGGAAATTAAAAAACATGGTATTACGATTTTTTAATAATTGTTATTATTGTCAAACATATTTTTTTTTTCAAAAAAATAAAAAATAATGTTTTCCAGAGATTACAAAAAAATGCCTAAATATAACCACTTTTACAACGAAAACGAACACAAACAACAAAAAAATAATAAAGAATCTAAGTTTATCTATCTATAGCCTGGCAAGTAATTTTTTAAAGCATTTTTGCAATTATACACAACACACATATTCCCAGACATTATTTTTTGTTATGTAGACTCCTGCAAAAGTAAATATATCAGTTATAAAAAAAGTTTTAATTCTTTCGTTGGCTAACTACGTTTCACTATATACGAACAACACTTTTTCAAACTTGTTTGATCTATTACAACTTGTAAAAACTAAAGAATATTGAAAAACAATGCTTAAAAGGCGTATTTCTATCACAGAGCAATGTAACTTATTCTAAATCTGTAGACTGAGAGAGCCGGAGTACGTCACGCACCCGGTCATTGACTTTTATAGTCGGCGAGAAATTGGCGAGCGTTACGCTTACCCGAAGTAACAATCCTTTGTACAAAGTGTCTTTATTGTCATTTGTACTCCTGCTTCATGCCGACGTTGCCACTGTTCTTCAGAATTTTTATTATTTATATCTTTCATGATAGTTTTATTGACAAACCCAATTAGGTTAGCCCAGGTTCGGCGATAAAACAATCATTAAAGCTATAAAATAACACCAATAACAATAATCGGAAATCAGATTTGAAATACGCGCGCGCTCGAATGTGATATGATTGGCATATTGCTCATGAAAACTAGGATCGTGTGATCCATCCGATTAGATTAGCACCAAACCATCATTAAAACAATAATAAATAATAAAAATTCTGTTGTACAAAAAAAAAAGAACAGTGGCAATGTCGGCATGGAGGGGAATCATTTCAAATTAAGTTAATTAACTTCAAAAAAAAAAAACTTAAGGTGGAGTTTGGAATTGAGCGTTTTTATAATTTACGCGCCAATTTGTTTAAACAATTTATAATTTAATTTATGACTCACAGTTGGAAGTGTATCTATCCACTAAACCGTGCGCAGAGCGGAGAGTTTTGCAGCGGAGAAAACCCAGACTTGCAAGACGACTTAGCGTGAAGTCAGAGGTCCGGCGGTCAATTTTTTAAAGTTCAGACAATTTGTGCATTCTTCTTTCTCAAAATCGTGTGTTCCAATGGTCTACTAGTGGTGATAATCCAATTGTAAGAAAAGGCCGGCCGGCACGTCAAGATAACGATCCCAGAACGATAGGTGAGTGGTTTTACATTTATTGCTTGTGAGCATTACGAAATTCGTGTTTTTTCATACTTTAATTAACAAGCAATATTCGAAGTATTGTGTTTTATTTTAATTTAATACCAAACATTTTGATCGTACGAGCCCAGATTAATTGAAACATCCCGTGGCTTAACAGAAAGTATAAATTTTTTATAGTGATTAAAAATAATGTTTAACTAATACCTTAACATCGTTTTCAAATCTATCGATAAAAAGTAAAATACCAGCATAGGAATTTAAAGAATTTATAAACATTACTCGTGAGACGAGAAATCTATGGTTCCGTTTTTTATGCTAAAAGAAGACTCAATAGTGGAATAAATAATTTATTTGCGAACTAGTTTAAAAATACATATCCCTTTAAAAATAAATAAGATTATTTCATTTTGAATATTGAATATTGGTGTTTATAAAAACCATTTTTATGCTGTAGACGTATTAATAATTTTGTGAATGAAAAGAGAGAATATATATGCATTTACACTGCTTGAACACATGATATCTGGTAAAGGTGTGTTTAACTGGTGGTTTGCGGTATCAGTTATTTTAATTTTCCTGAAATATTACATAATAATTTTAAAAGTTGGTTCTCTTGATTTTCTGGCACTGAATGTTTTTGAATAAAATCAAAGTTTCGGTATCTAATTCTATTTGAAAAGTAATTTAATACTTAACATAAATTTGTGTCTCCTTTTTATTTTTGTTTTTTTTTTTCTTTCTCGGAGAAATAATAAGATATTTGTTTAGTAACAATGTCTAAAGATACTCTTATAAAAAAAAGGAGCGTAATAATTAAAAAAGTCACCAAGTTGTATAATATTGCACAGCAGGCCATTTTAGAAGGCTCGCCAATCACAACAAAAAAATATTTCTTTGTTCGATATGAAGGCCTTTTCGAAGATGTTTCGAAATTTGAAAGTTTTCGTTTAGATATTGTGGGGTTGCTCTCTGACGAGGAACTAGACGAACAAGATGAAGTTCAAGACGAATTTAATGATATGCAGTTTGCTATTAAATCAGTTTATCGTGATCTGACTGAAAGTCAACTTCCAGTCAAGTTCGTATAGATGTGAAAGTGTTAAATTGCCAAAAATTATTATTCCAAACTTTGATGGTGATATTAAAAAATGGCCAATATTTTTTGATATGTTCAAGTCTCTAATACACGAGTGTCAATCTCTCACTAATATTGAAAGATTTTAATTTCTTGTATCTTATTTGGAAAAAGATGCTGCTAATGTTTTAAAAATATTCCAATAACTGATGAGAATTACGAAACAGCTTACAATTCTTTGGTTAAAAGATATCAAAATGAATGTGTTCTAGTGACAGATTATTGATTGTCAGTGTATCAAGCGCCCACTTTAAAAACTAAGTCAGCTGTAGAGCTTAGGCAATTATTATCAGTGTTTAGCTGCATTAGATTTATTTGCTTTAAATAAATGGAATTTTAGAAAATTTAACCTACTTTTTCAAAAAATTGATTCGTCTCTAGAAACCACATTTGAGCTTGAATACAGCCATAGAGCTTTTCCAGAATATAACGATTTATTTTCTTTTTTGGAAAAGCATTGTAGGGCCTTGAAAAATAGTCAGTTACTTCCAAAATCAGAAATAGCTAGGAGTGGTTCTGGTAAACCTGGTGTATTAGGTCAACAGAACAAACAAAATAGTCGCAGTGGAGCTGGTAATCATTCTATAAGTGGTCAAGGAAGATCATTTAACTTTATGTCTAAAGTTGATAATTCAAAAAAATGTATTTTTTGTAAACAGAGTCCTCATTCTTTTGGTTAAATGTCACGCCTTCTTGTGTGCTGATGTTAATGAACGACATTCATTTGTGAAGCATAAGAGCCTTTGTTATAATTGCTTATCTTATGGCCATGCTTTAGATAAATGTGAAAGTTCATTTGCGTGTCGAGTTTGTCAAAAAAGACATCATACTCTCCTTCATAAACAAATGATATTGGGAATCCTAAGATAAAGGATGATGTTTCATTAGATAACAATCCTAGTGAAAAAAAATTAAAGGTGTTTTCTAGTAGATATATCTCTCAGAAATCAATGCTGTTTGCTACAGTTACAGTGTCCGTGTTAAGTTCTAACGGTGACTATCTAAAATTTAGAGCCCTTCTAGATTCCGCTAGCCAGCCTACCTTTATCAGTGTTGATTGTGTTAAAAGGCTAGGTTAGGAACCTGTAGAGTCTACTACGTCAAGGTCTTAATCAGATGTCTATGAAATCCCAATGAGTTTCTGCTATAGGAGATGGTCTTATTTAAAAAATTTTGAGCTTAGCTTGGCGTAGGCTTTCCCAAATTATACTACCAGGGTTTCATAAAGCACAAAATGGTGGTCCTTGTGCTATGAAGACCACTTTTGGTTGAGTACTTTTTGGATCGGTGGAGTCGGTACCTGTCGATAAGGTTCTAACTTGTGCCACCACTTTACATTCTTCTCTTAACGAAACTTTAAAGAAGTTTTGGGAGCTTGAATCTGTCCCTAAATCTAACAGTGTGTCAGAGGAGGACAGGGTGTGTGAAAGTATTTTCAGTGAAACGTGTAGGCGTGATCCAACAGGGAGATATATAGTGCATCTGCCATTTCGTGTGCTTCCTCCCTCGTTGGGTGATTCAAAAGTGCCAGGCATGAAGTTTTTAAGTTGCTTGAAGGCAAGCTTGAGAGAAATCCTAATTTAAAACTTCTTTATAGTGAATTCATGCAAGATTATCTTGACCAAGGTCACATGCCTGAAGTCCATCCATTAAGTTGTCAAAGTGAGGGTTTCTATATACCACATCACTGTGTGCTTAAGCAAGATGGAGGAAAAAGTAAACTTCGTGCGGTGTTCGACGCAAGTGCGAAGTCTACCAGTGGATGTTCTTTGAACGATACCCTGTTCATCGGACCTAAACTTCAAAATGAAATAGCCTCTTTACTCTTATACTTCCGTATATTCAGTGTAGTATTTACTGCGGATATTAAACAAATGTATCGGCAAATATTAGTAACTGAAGAACACCGTAATTTTTAGCGCATTTTGTGGCGTTTCGATACGGCAGAAAATATTAAGGAGAATCAGTTGAATACAGTGACTTACGGCGTTTCTTGAAGCCCCTATCTAGGCATTAGGTGTTTGCTACAATTAATGCAGCATTATGCTGCTGAGTTTCCATTATTGGAGCCAGTCCTTAAGAACAGAATCTATGTGGACGATGTAATAATTGGTTCATCCTCGGTTGCTGAAGCATTAGAGCTAAAAAATCAGTTTATCGAACTTCTTTCGCGTGGGGGATTTGAGTTGAGAAAGTGGGCCAGCAATAATACCAATATTTTAAATTTAATCCCAGCTGCACATCAGCAGAATATTTCCTTTGGTGATAGTGACAACACTGGTGTAAAGGTACTCGATTTACAGTGTCGCCATTGAAAAGAACCTCTATTCCCAGATTAGAACTCTGTGCAGCATCTTTGTTGACTGAATGTTTTGAGTTTGTGAATGAAAATTTGACGGACATTCAGGTGGAAAAGGTTTATGCCTGGTCTGACTCAACTGTTGCGTTGGCCTGGATAAGGTCTCCCCCATATAGGTGGAAAACCTTCGTGGCCAACCGTGTGGCTCAAATTCAGGAGAAGGTGCCTCCTCACCTTTGGTATCACGTTGACGGAAAATTGAACCCGGCAGATGTTTCGTCACGTGGAATATTTCCGGAACATATTGTCTCACATGCGTTGTGGTTGGCGGGTCCCCCTTGGCTTCGCAAACGTGAATCTAATTGGCCATCAAACGTGAGTGGCACTCTTCCCGAGGAGGTAGCTATTCAGGGGAGGAAAATTGTCTGCGTAGTTTCTACTCACCAGATTTTTTAGGTGATCTTCTGAAAAGGTTTTTTTCCTTATCAAAGTTGCAAAGAATAATTGCATATTGTATACGTTTTGTTCGAAATTTGAGAAAACTGAAACCTTCTCGTGAATTAGACAGTTTATGTGCTCGTGACCTCTATCATGCATTGGTGGTGATTGTGAAGTTAGTACAGGGACAAACCTTTAAATTGGATCTTGTAAAACTTCAGCAAGGTACGGATTTCTACAGCGACAACGGAACTAATTTTGTTGGCGCAAATAATACTTTGTTGTCATATTGTAAGGAGTGTTCTACATTAGCGATAAAATGACACTTCAACCCCCCTGCTTCGCCACATTGGGGTGGAATATGGGAAAGTGCTGTGCGCTCTGTAAAAACTCATTTGTTGCGCGTGGTTGGTTATCAAATTTTGTCTTTTGAAGAGTTGACCACTTTGCTCGCTCAAGTGGAGGCTTTGCTCAATTCGCGGCCACTGTGTAGTCTCAGTCCGGACCCCAATGACCTTATGAGTCTAACTCCGGGTCACTTCTTGACTACAGAGCCTTTGACAACCCCTCCCGATGAAAATCTTCTTGATGTGTCTCTGACTAACGACTAAGTCGTTGGCAGTTGGTTCAACAGCTTCATCAGCACTTTTGGAAGCGATGGCACATGGAATACCTCCATACGTTACAACAAAGGTCCAAGTGAAATACCCTACAACAACCTCCTGATAGTAGAACCTTGGTTGTACCAAAAGATCCAAATCTTCTACCCATGCAATGGTTGTTGGGAAGAATAGTTAAGGTATATAAAAGTTCTGATCGTGTTGCTGAAGTGGGTCAAATTCAAACTGTTAAAGGTCTTATTGACAGGCCTCTAGTCAAATTGTGCCCTCTGCCAAATCAATAGACCTTTGTGTCGTCTTTTCCATGTACTTTTTTGGTTTATTGTTTAAGTTTATGCAAAAAAAAACAAAATGTTATTTTTGGGGGGCGGAATGTTTGGAATTGAGCGTTTTTATAATTTACGAACCAATTTGTTTAAACAATTTATAGTTTAATTTATGCCTCACAGTTGATAGTGTATCTATCCGCTAAACCGTGCGCAGAGCGGAGAGTTTTGCCGCGGAGAAAAACCAGACTTGCATGACTTGACTGACTTAGCCTAAAGTCAGAGGTCCGGCGGTCAATTTTTTAAAGTTCAGACAATTTGTGCATTCTTCTTTCTCACAATCGTGTGTTCCAATGGTCTACTAGTGGTGATAATCCAATTGTAAGAAAAGGCCGACCGGCACGTCAAGATAACGATCCCAGAACGGTAGGTGAGTGGGTTTACACTTATTGATTGTGACCATTACTAAATTCGTGTTTTTCATTTTTTCATACTTTAATTAACAGTCCATATTCGAAGTATTGTGTTTTATTTTAATTTAATACCAAACAGGTTGGTTGACGTGGTGTAAAAACCATATATTTTGAAAAAATGTTTTTATTGCTTTATTATTGTATTTTTTTGTCAAAAGAACGCAATAAATTAGACCTTTTCTAATCTACACAGTTTAACATCAGTTCAATAAAATGTATGCTAAAAGGAAGGACATTTCCTAAACAAAGGACGGAATTATTAAAAAATGACGGAAATCGGCGAGGGAGCTGTAGAAAAAATTACCAGTTTTTTATATATAATATTAGGCCCAAAAGAATAATTTACGGACAATATTGAATAAAAAATATCTTTTTTACTTTAACGAATCACTTTGCTTGGTATCAATTGAAAGTTAAAGATAAAAGCAATCTTCTAGCCATACTTCCGTTTTTACGTTTTTAAAAATGGCCATAAGTGATTGAGCCATAAATAAACTCCAAAAGCGAACAATTTTTAAATGACCGATCATTTGTCAACACTACATAAAACGCGGGATTTCATTTTCTGGTACTGTTGTTTTTATATTGAGTCGTGACCATGTTGCTTTATTTACAGAAAACCTAACCAATTCTAACCTGCGCTAATACGCATTTTTATTAATTGTAAGTTTTGTTAAAAACCAAAAAAAAAGTTAATGGTTATACACCTTAACGGGGATTCGGACGAGTACATATGAGCTACATCTATTGTGCTTACAAATGTATCAGAAACCGAGTCTAGCACCAAACAGTTATCTAGAAAATACGATTTTACAGAAAAGCGCAACCCGATCGACGTGCTTCACGTGCTAGTCCAAGCTGCGTTCTCGGTCTTGCGTCTGTGGCTTTCTCTTGAGAGTCGAATCAGTACTCAGTAGAATATTTTAAAAACACACTGTCGGTAAGTAAGTTGGAGGGAGTAAGCCTTTGCGAGATTCGTGCATTGTGCTGTGCTCGGATCGGCAACCGACGTAATGTTAATTTAATTTAAAAAAATAGATAGGTATGAGTTTTGTGTAATATTTTTATTTTTTGTTACATTAATTAAAATGTTCATTATATATTATTCTAAGCAATATATTATATAAAAAAGGTGTCGCTTTATTATTTCAAAAATAAGATTCTATTATATTAATATATTAATAAAAAAATATATAAATATATATAACTGGCTTTCAAATACGCAAAGCAAAGCACATTAAACAATCCGTGTTGTGATTGGTGAAATTCGGAGAGTCTTTAAAGTTTTGTCTTATTATTCAGACGAGAATTTAAATACACCAGAGTGATCTGCCAATCTGAGGGATTCTCAGCAGCTGAATGCACAACCAAACACAATATGTATTATTTTATTATAAATATACTTTATTATTATTTATCATTGTAGGCATCTATATTTCTATGTACATTTTAAATAAAAATAGATGCAGTGCTACTTCACCAGGAAAAATAAACAAGCAAACATCTAACTTTCTTTATTATATATCTCTTAAAATTTTAGTTTTTACATTCATTTATTCACCTAATTGGTAAAAAATAAACTGTACCTTCCGAATAAATATTTTACTTGACCGTTGGCGCATGTCTTTTTAAAACTTTCAATCGAACTTTATTATAACAACTATAACAGTGGCGCAAAACGCTTTGACTTTGCTGGAGGTGCTATGTTTAGTTTACGATTTTCCTACTATGTTGTCATGACAACGCGTACGTGATGACGTCGAGCCCAGCGCCGTACAACGCTCTCGGTGAATTGCAGGAAAAGTACACTATACCCACGTGTCGTTCAGTTTGCAGTGGTTGTTTACTTTTATTTTCGCGGATTTCGCTGCAATCGGTGAGTTCCTTTGCAGTTAACTTGACTGTTTTGTGTTATATTTATTTATGGTGTTGTTACAACTTCAAATTCGAAGTTAGTAAATGTAATTGTTCAAGACTGGAATAAATTAAAAGACGTTTTTGAATTTATTACAAACTGTGACAAATCTGATGAAAAATCAATTCCGGCTTGCGAAAGGATTTTTAGGTGAGATGAACGGTTTTGAATTCACGTTTCTGGCATTAGTGTTTAATGACATTTTCTCAATCATGGACATACTATTTGACGTTCTTCATAAAAAATTGCTTGACATTCATTTTTGCATATCCATTATAAAACGCTGTCGTGGGGCGCTCTGTAAAAAAAGAAATGAACATTTTTTTAATACCATGTTTGATAAAGCAAATTCTATTACAGAAATAAATTATTACAAACGTAAGCTTGCTAAGCTTTCACCTGAAGAAATTGGGGCTAAGTATAGAATCCTTTTTTATGAAATATCGGACCATATTTTAATAGAAATGACACTAAGATTTCAAGACTGTGAAATACTTACATTTTCATGTTTGGCAGATTCTGCTAAATTTTCCGAATATAGTTTAAATTTTTCCGACTGGCCCGTTTGAAAATGTATTACAGTTATATGGGGAAATATTTTCAAAAAGTCAACGACTTAAAAATGAGCTTGGTCTTATTTTTGCCAATGGATAATTGGAATATACCGCTGCAAGAGCAAGTGAAAAAAATTAATAAAAATAAATATATTTTTAAAAGCATATAAATTGTTTTGCCTTATTTTGATAATACCGTCGACAAGTGTTTCAGTGGAAAGAAGTTTTTCTTGCGTCAAATGTGTAACAAGTTATTTAAGAAATACAATATCTCAAGAAAGACTTACTTCTCTTGGCAATATTTCAATTCAAAAGGAATTTCCGGAGGAGATTAGGGCAACTCATCCATTTTATAAGGATGTTATAAATAAATTTGCTGCTATGAAGGATAGGAGAATTGATTTAGTATACAAAATTTAGGTAAGTCGTAAAAAAATATTCTACCCCCTCCACATATAAAAAAACTCTGGAAAAAAATTTATTGCTATATTTTCTTGCTTCATTTGCACTTCACTTACTTTTTCACCCGCGAGCCGCCACTGGTGTGTCACTATTTTTGAATTTTAGTAAAAATGTTAGTAGTGTAACTAACAGGACACTGGAACAAATTTCTAATAAAACTTTTGTCATATTTTTATTTTTTTTAATTTTTAGAATATTTAGTATATCTTATGTTATATTCTTTGACTCAGTTATATTTAAGTAAAATTTTAGAAATATTCGTTCTAAAATCGAAGTAATTTGAAAGATCGTTTATATTGTTTATATAGGTGAGCTTTTCTAAAATAATACCGTTGTATGTGCATGTATATAACATATATATATATATATATATATATATATATATATATATATATATATATATATATATATATATATATATAATGGCTTTTGTATTTTTATAGGGGTAGTGCATATGTAAAAAAAAGATGCAATCATGTTTCGACGTACATAAAGCTTTTAACCGTTATTTAGAATGACAGTTTTATACTATTAGCAGACATACATAGGTACAGCAAACCGATTTAAGTTAGGTACTGACTAGAACATAAAGGTTGCGTTCCTAATTTTTTATTATTTAAAGTGAGAGTGATTTTATTTAAAGATGACTACTCTTGGTGAAATTCCGATATATAACCAGCAGTAAGTTAAAAATAATTCAAGCCTTACATATTGCGGCGTATGAAGAACAAGGTCAGCCCAGGACGGCAAGGAAAAATATATGTAAGTTTACTGGATGCAACGTAGACTTAGAATCGGAAGAATATAATGAAAAGGTAAGCCAAGTAAAAGAAAATTTAGAATTAAATGATCTGGTAGTTGTGTGTCACATTCTGGATTTGGACCACGCAGGAAGTCATGATGACAACAATCGTGTATGGTCTTTCTTAAATGATTTAAAACTGGATGAGAATGCCGTTCAGGAACAAGAAGAGTGAAAGAGAAGATGACAGTGAAAAATCGTCTAGTGAGGAAGAAATACCGTTGACTCAGCTGTTTACCCGAGTGAAACAGAACTCCAAAAGAACTGATTCATTTGCTTTAACATTTAGGGACGTTGAAGATAGCATCAGACCATTTGATGGAAAGAACGGCTATCCAATAAACGAGTGGATTTCGGATTTTGAGGATATAGTAGAAGTCGCAGGTTGGAACGATTTACAAAAATTAATTTTTGCCGAAAAATCATTGAAGGGACTAGCTAAGCTTTTTATACAGTCAGAAAAATGTATCAGATCTTGGGGAAACTTGAAAAGTAAATTGATAGAGGAATTCGATGTACATATCAGTGTATCCGATCCTGCTACTAAAGTAATACTCTATGGAGCTAAAAAATTTTCAGTGTTCAAGGAAAAAGTAAAGCTCTATGAACAAATTAAATCTGCAAGTTCCATTGCAGGGAAAGGAAGATATTAATTTTCGAACAAGAACCATAGAAAAGGTGATAGGAGGGAAAACCAAAATACTTCTGGAACAAAGGTAAATGTTTATTTCAATTGTGGTGGAAAGGGTCATAAATCTAGTGGTTGTCCAGACAAGCAAAAAGGAGCAAAATTATTTAGGTGCAACAGTTTTGGTCATTTATCCTTTAAATGTTCAACGAAAAACTTAGGGAATACCACGGTAAGTACTATTGACGTGTTACCAAAAAATGGAGTCACTTTAAAGATAGATGAAATACAGTTTTGTGCGTTATTAGATACTAGTCGTGATTTAACGGGTTTAAGAAAAAACCTATATGAAGATCATTTTTCCCACATACCTTTGAACAATGACTCAATTTCATTAAAGGGTATTGGATTGAACAAGGTAGCCACTTTAGGATCCTTTTGGCAGACAGTTACTGTCAACGATGAAGAAGTATCTTTAAGATTTTATTTAATACCAGTTAAGCGGAAGCGTCCAGCTCTAAAGCCATAATCGGGAATGACATTTTATTTCAAGTAAACGTGTGCATAGCTGAAAATGGAATAGTATTGCATAAAAAGGAGAAGTCAAAATTTTTAATGCAAATTTCCTTAGATGAAGAAAACCAAACAGAAGGTGTAGATATACAACACATAAAAAATGAAAAATGTCGCAAAATGGCATTCGCATTACATAACAACTATAAACCTGAACACTGTATGTAAAACCACCGACATTAAAATAACTATTGTTTTGAAAGATGAAGAACAAATTTATCAGCATCCTAGGCAATTAGCACTTAGGAGATCGTCGAAGAGCAAATTGAAGACAAGACAAGAATCTGTTGTGATTTCAGAAAGCTTAACAAGCAGGTTCTTAAAGTTCGAATTCCTCTTCCCCTTATTGAGGACGTATTAGACCGCTTACAGCAAGCCAGATATTTTGGTAAAATTGATTTAAGGAACGAATTTTTTCATGTTCCGGTTTCAGAGAATAGCATTAAGTACACGTCGTTTGTTACACATAATGGACAATACGAATTTCTTAAATATCCATTTGGTCTCTGTAATAGTCCGACAGTTTTCCATAGATTTATTTGTCATATATTCAGGGACTTAACGGCACAAAATATTATAATGTATTACATGGATGACCTAATAATTCTGAGCGCTAACGAAACCGAGGTAATTCAATGACTAAAAATCGTTCTAGACGTGGCAAAAGACTATGGTCTTGAAATTAAATTAAATGCCAGACTTTGAAAGAAAAGGTGGAATTTTTGGGACTCATAATTGAAAATGGATCAATTCGGCCGTCTAAAGAAAAGACTATAGCTATTAGCACATTTTCGGAACCTACAACATGCAAGCAGATCCATTCTTTTCTTGCCCTTACGAGTTATTTTAGGAAATTTATCGTTGGTTATGCAGTAATTGCAAAGCCGCTTAGTGATCTACTAAAGAAAAATCATCCGTTTCAATTCAAAGAAAAAGAAGCATTTTCAATACTTAAGGAATTGCTAACATGCGAACCTGTACTAGCTTTGTACAAACAAGAAAACGAGATAGAATTACATACTGATGCTAGCAAACACGGTTACGGAGCATGTTTGCTGCAAAAGTCAGATGTGGATAACAAATTTTACCCAGTCTACTATATGAGTAGGAAAACGACTCTAGCCGAGGAAAAATACAGCAGTTATGAGTTAGAAGTACTTGCTGTAATCCAGGCAGTGAAGAAATTTAGAATATACTTATTGGGGCATAAACTTAGAATTATAACTGTTTGCTCCGCATTTGAACGCACAATGAATAAGAAAGATCTAACGACAAGAGTAGCTAGATGGGCTCTTCTCTTAAAAGAATATTCGTACAAAATTGTACATAGGAAAGGCACCCAGATGTCGCATGTGGACGCTTTGAGTTGTTGCACAGGAAATATTTTTGCTATAACTGAAGATCTCACCGAAGACGTTGGAATGTTGAGACGAGTGCAGATAGCACAAGATAAAATACGAATATGTTCAAAGCATTAAAAAAGTTTTAGAGACTGATGAAAACAATAACAATTATTTTTTACGCAATGACATTCTTTATTGTTATGATGTTGGACGAGAATGTTTATTCATTCCGAAAGCGGTGCAAACTGAAGTTATTAGAAAAGACCATGAAATTGGACATTTTGCATTTGCGAAAACAGAAGAGGTGGTCAGAAGACAATGCTATACTAGTTAAAAGAAAAAATACTGACTTGTATAAGAAACTGCGTTCCTTGTATTTTGGGCAGTAGCAAAGAAGGCAAGAAAGAGGGACTTCTACACCCAATACCAAAAATTAAAGGACCATTGCATACATATCACATTGACCTTCTGGAACCGCTGCAAAGCACCAATGAAAACTATTGTCATATTTTTGTTGTTATAGACGACTTTTCCAAATTCACATGGCTCTATGCGACGAAGTCTACAACAACCAAAGAAGTCATAAACTCTTTACCGAAACAACAGAAGCTATTTGGAAATCCCGAAAGGATAATCAGCGATCGAGGTATTGCATTTACGTCCGACGAGTTTAAAGAATACTGTGCAACGAAAGGCATAAAACACACCCTAATTACCACCGGCGTTCCGAGAAGCAACGGCTAGGTCGACCGAATACTTACTAAATTAAGTTTAGAAGAATCTGGTAAATGGTACAAATATATTAATCGGGTGCAAAAAGCATTGAATTGCACAATACAAAAAAGTATTGATGCTACACCTGTTGAAGTACTTATAGGAACTAACATGCGCAGCAAAGAGGACATCCTCATAAAAGAATTTCTTGATCAAGAAATAATACGAGAGTCCGATGAAAGCAGGAATAAAATCTGGGAAGACTGTAAAAAACAAATATGTAAAGTTCAAGAAGAGAATAAACATCGTTACAAGTTGAGAAGAGTGAAAGGAAGAAAATATCAAGAAGGACAATATTAGTAGAAAATACTTAGGACCGTATGAAATTCTATGATCTAAAGAGAACGAACGGTATGGGGTATTAAAGGTAGGACATCATGAAGGACGATGCATACTTCCACTTGTTCAGAATATCTGAAACCGTCGATTGAGGGCGAACCGAGTCAGATTCGATTTCGGATGGCCATGTGTAGGCATCTATATTTCCATGTACATTTTAAATAAAAAACTATTTAGTCATTATTTCAAGGCATCCTAAATAAGCGTACACTTTTATCAGCTAGAGTAAACAAACGTGACGATACGAGGTAAGCACTTAAGACGGAAAGACGGGTACGAAAGGCGAACCAAGAGTCAGTTAGAAAGTAGAGCTTTAAAGAAGTGTGCCTGTCATTTTTTAGCTCAGGAAGACGCGGAAAAATAACTAAGACGGGTTATTTTTCTAGTAACGTTGTAGTCGAGACGCGATTGCATATTTACTAACTGATAATTGTGATATGTAGTAAGTCGAGAAGTGAAGTCGCTCTAGTGTGCTACTTAATCGATCTTAAGTTGTTAGTGTTCTGTTTATTGTGACGCAAGTTTAGTAATATAATTGTAAATATTAGTGTATCTTTTACATTTCTCTATTTCTTTATTATACATTTTAAATTGCAAATGAGTGTTATGTTCGGTATATTGAGGAAATTGAGGAGGAAGTTCAAAGGGACCCAAAAAAGTTCTGGAATTATATAAATACCAAGACTAATTGTAACGAAATTCCAGATAAAGTTAAATATAACAATAAATATGCAATAAATGACATTTCTATTGCCAATATGTTTGCCAAACGCTTCTCATCGGTTTATGTCCCATGTCAGAACTTTAAGAATAATCTTGAGTATGACAATCTTTGCATGAACACAAGTCAGTCAATAACTTCTTTCTATATAAAAATCTCTGATATTCTTGAACGACTTGAACAAGTAACTTTAACTAAAGGTCCCAGTCCTGATGCTACACCACCTCTATTCCGCAGGAATTGTTCATTTTTACTTGCACGTCCATTATGGTTAATTTTTAATATGTCATTGTCAAAAGGAGTTTTTCCTGTTGTTTAAAAAAAAGTTTTGTTATACCAGGTTTTAAGAATAAAGGTGATAGAGATGAAGTTCAAAATTACAGGCCTATATCAATTATCTCCCAAATTCCAAAGTTGTTCGAATCCATAATTAATGATTACTTGACAAATGTCTTTAAAAATATTATTACAACAAAGCAACACGGTTTTGTGGAGGGTAGATCTATAACAACAAACCTACTCATATATGAATCGGCCATATCTAAGGCCTTGGAAGCAGGGTGCTCTGTAGACTCGGTGTATACCGACTGCTCCAAGGCTTTGGATAGGGTAGATCATTCAATTCTAAAATATAAACTACGAATGTATGGTCTGGGAGGAACTTTTATGAATTGGATAAGCTCCTATTTGATTAATCGACAACATATTTTTAAAATCAATAACACCTTCTTCTCTGATTTATTTATTGCATCATCTGGGGTGTCACAAGGAGCACAACATGCTACACTTCTTTTTAACTTATTTATTAATGATGTAGTTGACTGCTTTCACTTTAGTTAAGTGCTAGTATATACAGATGATATAAAAATCTTTATCTGTTCAGACTCAAAAGATTCCCAACAGAATATGCAGAATGATTTATCTAGGTTTGAGAAATGGTGCTCAGAGAATAGAATAAGTAAATTATATGTATTTTACCTGTTTGATGGATTGGGCATGTCCCGTAATAAATAAATAAATGTCCGGACGCCTGTTTAATTTCTTTTAGACACTTAATAAATATTTTACGTTATAGCCTTAATAACGTTTTTATTGACAAAACTGGTGCTAATCCGTAACGGATATAGGTTTTGTTAAAAAAGAAAATAGCAAATCCGGCTCCTTGTTTCAATATAGATACACTTTTTTACCTAACGTCAAAAAACACTTAATAAGGGCTAATCAAAACGCAAACCGTTTTTTTTTAAACACAACTACATAAAAACTAATAGGTCTTGTTTAAAAAAATTAAAAGTCTGTTCTTTATCTATATAGATATATTTTTTACATCACCTTAAAAAAAACTTAACCAGGTCTAATCAAAACGCAATCCGATTTTTAAAACATAACTAACTACATACAAAATTATAAGTTTTCTGAAAAAAAGTCATCGTCGTACCGGGGACTGGAACGCATGCTACTCAAGCACCCTACTACAGAGCAAGCTGGCTTCATAAAGAAAATTTGTCGTCTTTCTTTGTACTCTGCCGAAATAAACCCTTATAAGAATCAACTATTCTAAATATAAACCTATATGGCTTACAGGGTACGTTATGTTGGGCCAATACGTCACGTGACTCAATCGTGGATTTTGATTGGAGAGTCACTGTCACTAAATACTGGTCTTATTCGGAGTATAAACAAGGCCGTTAACTGGTTGAGTGCCAAGGTATCTGTGACTGCTAGATTCTATATAAAATGAAAATAATACAAACATCAGAAATTTAAATATTTAACAACTATAAGGAGTAGCGTATAACATAAGAAGCCTTATTACGGAAAATTCGTACATTAGACATGGCTGGCAAACAATATGCAGTTTAGTATATCGCTTGTTATTGGTTGATTATGAGACACATTTACAAACTAGTAATCAGCATGCGTATCCGCATTTATAGGCTATTATTCGTTATCGTGTTCCGGTCTAAAACCATTCTGGGTTGCTCTGGAGACCACTTTGAGAGCTTAAAAGGAATACACTAAATCAGGTTTGGAAACGGAATATAGCTTTATAATTTAGATATTTTAGACATTAAGAAAAATTTGAACAATTGTTGCTTATATCATTTTAAACTGGCAAGTTAGACAGTCTAAATTTAATACTACTACTACTACTATTGAATACGAGGTTAAGCTTGTTTATGAACGTAGCATAAAGACGCGGTAATTGTCAAAAATTATCAGCTTTTGCAAATCGCAATACACTTCTATACATAATCAAGGCTTTAGATTAGATTTGTTAAGAAATACTCGTCACAGGTACGAGCTAGAACAGCTTGTCACAGGTATTGGATCTCAAACATATCGGTTACCGTTCCTACACCTAGTATTTTTACTCAGCTTGCCGCCTGCGATCCCGCGAGGCGCAGATATTTAGGTACGCAACAACACGTCTTCCATTGGACGAAAAGCTCTTCGGCTTCGGCTTTTCTCAGCGGAGCCGTCGGGCTTACGGAAAAAGCCCCCTCCCATAATGTTTTATTTACAGTTGAATCCGATCGGCTTCTGTGTCTTTCTTTAACACATTCATTTTTAAACAATAAATAAATTAAACTGGTCATAACATGCATTACTGTTGTAATACATTGTATTATGTCCGCTGTGACTGAAACGCTTGTCACAGGTATTTTATTCTATTCTGCTCCTGCTCCGCTAAACCAGTATTTCTATATGACTAGTATTTTTCCTACAAAAGGAACGATATCGTAATTAGAAATCTACGAATTGAATTATTCGCAAATCAGGCGAAAATATTAACATATTTTAGATTTGATAGTTTAAAAATAGTGAATCTTAAAATATTTAGCACAAAAAGATTAAAAATGTTTTTACAAAGCCAGTTTTTATGACAAAAATACCAAGGCCGTTTTAGATATAGGGAAATTTACAATTTAGAAACACAAACGAAATTTGTAAAAATGTGGTAATTCGTTCATTTACTTTTTTCGAATTTGCACGGAATAGGTACGGTTTTGATGAGCATATATAATCATAATAAACGAGCCGCTGGCTGCGATACTCCGAAACCGCGTTTAGTCACGGTTTCAACGACTCGAGCCTCAAGCTGGGGGAAAAATTCTTTTGTCACAGGTATCTGTAACAGGTATGGACTTGGAACGAAACAGGACTTCGTACCTGTTACAACAAAATACTGATTTTCGTCATCTCTACTTTAGATAGATACTATTTTAACCAGTTGGTAGAGGGATAATTTTGGTTTTCACCGTACCATTACTTGCTTTGGATTCCCCGTCAAAATAAATTTGTTAAATGACAATTGACATGACAGTCATCATGACATTTTATTATCATTAAATATTTATTACTTTTGTCGGTTCATACCCATACTATTTCCTTTCTTGATTGTTGGCGTGAAAACTATATACAATGGTAAATATTTTCTAAAACATATATTAATTAGATTTTAATACATAGTTGTGTTTTAGAGTTTTGGACTTCCATAATAAAGTGCAAGCCAGACTACCCTAGAAAATATGATTTTGAGAAGGCCAATTTGGGGTCCCTAATATTATGATAATACATGCT
>JAUTXW010002655.1:0-47960 GCA_030620095.1 Kuschelorhynchus macadamiae | reverse complement strand
TTTCAAAAATTCCATCATTTAGTTAAGCACAAGTTAGCTCTGGTGAATAGCTCGGGATACATTGAGACGCATTTCTTAGAGTTTGTGTTGCGTTTGTTAAGCGATCGAATAATGCATGTCTTGTATTTACTTTAGCAGAATATACCAGTGATTTGAACCACCCAAAAAACAATAATCCAAAAGGATTAAGGTCTGGCGATCTAGGTGGCCAATTCATCGGTTTGGAAAGTTTTGGTTTAAAAAATCTCTTACAAGTAAACTGTAGTGTGCAGGGGCTCCATCATACTGCAAATTCATGTTTTGTCTTACAGTAAGGGGAACATATTCCAATAGATTTCCCAAGTGGTTTTCAAGAAAGTCTAAATATTTTTTCTCCAAGACGTCGATTATAAATGGATCAATTAAATGACCATTTAACATTCCACACCATACACTAAAGCTAAATGTATGTTGAAAATTATTAGAATATTGCTATTGAAATTCTCTCTGAATTGAGACCCCGTTGTAGAAGCCATAGACGAATATCATACCTGCATATTCACGATGCGAGAATTTCGCAGGCATAATGTCGTACTTAGATCTAATGTTTCTTAAATGAATATTTTCAGATAATAAAAGTTATGAATAGATTTTGACAGTGACCAAATCTGATCTTATTAATAAACCACATTACTATTGCTAAGTACAGGAAAAAAGATGGCAACGCCAACCAGCAGTTGTTCTGTCAGGCAAGGCAAACTTCTTTTTTTTTTACAATACACGCATACCTTATGTGAATTTGATAAAAAAATCACATGCCCCGAAATTGTTTTAAATCCAAATAGCTCGAAAACGGTTGCTCGTATCAACTTTTAACAGTTATACCTTTTTGACGTAAAAAACTATTACAATCAATATTTAAAGCCTATGTAAAAAAACTTTTCGAAATACACAACATTTGGTAAAACAAAAAATATTCCCATATCTCTTTCACTTCAAGAATTCAAGAATATATCCTCAGAATTAGTAAAACTCATGCTAACCACATGTGAGTAAATTAAGAAAAAACAAAAGTCAAAAGGTGACTCACGCAGCCTGAAATGTCCCATATATGTCTTTGCACGTAAAGGCAAACAGAAGCTCGTTTTGTCGTGGCACGCCTTCTCTGATGTACCGTACGACACAATATTTTTATATAAGAAACAAGTCGTAGTATATAAACCTTTTCTGGTAATGCAGGACACTATACAAACATAAAATCAAAAATATATGTATATGAATAATATTCATTTATTTTAGTAATTAACTTGAAAGATACAGAGTGACCGCTTATATTTCAAACGGTACCTACTTTAGATGCTTGAGTATATGAGTTATCCAAAAACTGTTTGGGTTTTATCGGAATTATTGGAATTTATAAAAAAATAATACACAAGACGAAAAGAAAGTGAACCAATAAGCACCAACTTCGTTATTTTAAACGAAACACCCTGTATAATATATAAAGACTACACGGGAAAAATGATCTAAGTCACATGTTTTTACTTCTGTGATAAATGAATTTAAAACCTTGAAAATTATAGCACCAGAAATAATAAAATATAGGAAGTTGTAAGATTTTTTTATTATAAGTTAAATGTATAAACAGTACCTAACTGTTTAACATAAAAATCAAAATAATAGATTATTTACAAGTTTTGTTAAATAAAATAAAATGTGTATTCTCTTTCTTCTATGGAAAAGTGATCCAAGTCCATAAAAAGAATTACTTGTTTGATTATTCCGAAGGTTACTAGTGCTAAAAAGAAAAGAAAATAATGTCTTTCTTATCTTTCTTTTTATTACTATTATTTTTATTATGACCAGAATATTTTCGGAGATACGGTTTTATTTTATTTAAAAATAGTGACATAAGAAGAGACATAATTGGACAAACAAGCTTTTTTAGGTGGCAACAAAAGCAATCTAGTTTAATTCGTATTCCTCAACATATCTACATCGTCTAAATGAGCATTATTTGATGTGCAAGACAAATTAGTGTAGTAATCTTGCAGAGGCTCATTCACGAACTTTTTTAAAGTGCTTATACTTAAGTTTGGAGAACGGAAGTAGGTCAGCATAAAGTCGTTGTGGTGCGGAATGTCCCTTCTATACTTTTGGTGGAGTAATAACAAAATTTGACATCCGTTATAGCTCTCCCACGTTTCCACGGTTGGAGGATGTTGGTTACTTGTCACTAACTCCTTTATCAATCTTGTTGACAACTGAGACTCGATGACAGTAAAAGGGTTCGATTTAACTCTAACTGCCTTAAAAACATCTACTCGGTTCCAGGTGCTGCTTTATTTTTTCGCTCTGGACTAACTGGAGACTATCATGGACAGATGAATAGAGATAATTTTGAAAAGTGGTTGCTCGAGAAGCTTCTACCTAACATTCCTCCCAAATGCAGTCGCAAGTCGAACTGCATAAGCTAAAATTTTGATAAATCTTGTTCACTGGAATCAGTGCTGGCTCCCCTACTATAACTACATTGATGTGTTAATTTTGGAAAAATATGAGTTCTGTAGTTTTTCAAATATTAATTGCAATATTAGATATTTTTTGACACCCGGTATTGAACAGAAAATTAATTATTTTGAAGTAGTTTATTGACAGCTACTTTATGAACAATTTTATAAAATATATGAAAAAAAAACTAAACCATTTTTGAGCTTGACGGCTGTGATTCTAATTGATCGATTGCTTCTAAATCGTTGTCTTCGTCTGCAAATGATGAGGTTTCGTCGTCACTACTAAATCATCAATAACCGTTTCAATTTTGCCATCTACTTCCCAGTATTTATCTTCAATAGAACGAACACGTTTAACATACGATTTCCAATTTTCAGCCGATATTGAGTCAATCGCTTCTAATGTTATTTTATTTAAATCTTTAATTGAAAGTTCACCGGTGTTGCGCTCTCGAATTTATTTTTTTACTCCTGCCCATGCAAGTTCAATACGGTTGAGGTCGCACATGTATGGAGGCAGCCTTAAATGTGTAAGACCGTTAATTTTATACTTTTTTTCTCTAGGCTTGTTGTATTACTTCATATAATTGATATTTTCTCCTTGTTGGATTACATACAAGATTGTTCGATTTAAGCCACGATATCATATGAGCTTTTGTAGAGTATTTAGTTGGCACTTTATCTTCTACGTGACCTTCTACCACGACTGATTTGGGAGGAATGTTAGGTAGAAGCTTCTCGAACAACCACTTTTGAAAATTATCTCTATCATCTGTCCATGATAGTCTCCAGTTGTTAGTCCCGAGCGAAAAACTAAAGCAGCACCTGGAACAAATTCGGCTTCTGAACCAGCATGAACTATAATAAAGCGACTACTAGAGCGGATTCCCTGAACAACACCTGTAACTTTCACTTTGCCAGCATTTGTTCACTGTCATATCATTATCTACCCAGGTTTCGTCTAGATACACAATATTGCGCCCTTCTTGCCTATATTGCCTTACAGTTGATAGATATTTCACCCGCCAGTGAAAAATATTTGGTATCTCAATGAGCAATTTTAGTTTATTTTGGCACTCGCGCCAAACAAAACCATTTGATCGTAAAAGCCGATTTAAGGTTTTATACCCGTACGGAAAATCTATTTTGTTCTTTACAGCACGAAGTAGGGGTCTGCAGGTCGGAACCTTCTTCAAGTTTATATAAAAATCCACTATTGTTCGTCGAACTTGAAAATCACCATCGTCAATTTTATCTTTGTATGATAATCGGGGTGTTTTTTTTACCAGGAGATTTTAAAGTTGAAGTAGAACACGAGCGATCATTATGTTCTCTTTAAATTTTTCTTACACTACTTTCCGAAACACCAGTTGAAAAATGCAGCGCGTTCTGTTCGATTATGAATTGGAATAGTAAAACTATTATTTTCAGCTTCTCTAGTACAGGCCTCTATAACGCTCGCAATAACTTCACGTGCACCGCTTCGAATTGTTTTTCCTATTTTGCTCACCACCGTTACTTCGAAATAATAATTCAAATTCAACACATTTATATAGAAGTGAAAACAAATGCTTGAAATGTATAGGCGCCACTAGAAATAGCTCGAACCTTCTAGCAGCAAGTGCATGGAGACTCTACGCATATCTCAATTACAAGTGGACCAGTGCGAAATTTACTAAATCCTCGATTCCTTTTCCGTACCGCTTAGCTGGCGTACTTTATAGGTGAAGCGGCAAACTATTACAACAAATAAAGTAACATAAAATTTATTTGCGTACACAAATTTCACTTTTCCGCTTGCATAGTCTTACTATGAACCTTTATTTTAAGGACCGCCCGGTTTTCTTTCGTGTCCCGCACTTTATGTAGATGATATTTTTGTTGTTTGGACTCATGGACAGGAAAATTTCTTCGTATTTCTGGACCACCTTAATCAACAACACCATACTATTAAAATTACAATGAAAATTGAAGCTAATCGAACGATTCCCTTTCTAGATGTATTTCTTCAAAGGAAGGAAAATGATACATTAGTACTTTCTGTGTAAAGAAAACCGACTCACACGGGTACTTGAATGCTAATTCCCACCACCATCCAGCCCAAAAAAGAAAATCGGTTATTAACTCACTACTATTTAAAGCTATTTCGATTTCTGATTAAGAATTTTTAACACCGGAAACATCGAAACTGGCCGAAGCTCTGCAAGGGAATGGCTATTGCACTAATATTACCAGGTAATTTAAAAATTATAGTAACTCAACTTAGCAAAAAGAGAAGGATAAGAAGCCACCGTTAGGTTGTCCTTCCCTACATAAAGGGCACTAGACTGAAAGTCAAAACGGGACGATTACTTCGGCGGTCCTTGAAAGATGTTTCACCTTTTCAAACAGAAGGAGTATATAAAATTCCTTGCTGCTGTGCAGAATTATATGTAGGAGAAATAGGACGCTCAACATCCACTAAACTTAAAGTAAATGAACGATATATAAAAAACAAACATTGTTCAATCTGCTGTAGTTGAACACCAGCGTACCACTGGCCATATTATAAATGTAAAAGAAACCAAAGCTCTAGCATTGGTTCCGGAAACCTGGGAACCAATCTTAACACAAGGTCATGGTTCACCGAGCTCAAGTCGGATATAAAAGCCCGCCTGAACCTCTTCGACCTCATTCAGTGTTCAGATCTCGTGGAGTAAAGATCCCTGAAGATGCCTCGTATAATGGAAGGCGAAACATCGGATAGCAATTCCAATTTGACACAGTCTAATCCCAAGAACCATGATTTCTTAATTGACCAAAGCCGTAAAAGCTTCTGTTCTATATATATATATTTTTTATATGATATAACAACGGAAATATAAAACATTTTTACTCTCCTTTGGATCAATGTGTACGTTGAAACTTTTATTTTTAAGGACGTTACAAAAGTTCAGTCGGATTATCTAAGAGAACATTCATACAAGTACCCTTCTGTGACGTTTTTGTGAAATATGTGCAATAATTGCCCTGCTGTATCTCTAAAACAAAAAAAAAATCTACTCTGCGTAGGTGCTTTTTTTAAAATAATTGTTTCTATTATTAAAATGTTATTATTATCACGAGAAACCCGTGCATGAATATGCAATAGATCTGACATAAATTGCTATTAGGTAATTTACATTGATGTTTAACCCTACGCCTCACATAACAGCCGGTTTATTTTAGTAGCAATAATAATAAAACATAAACAGATGTTTGATGTTTACGATTTTAATTTTAATAATGGTTATATTTCAAAACGCTTAATTTTTGAGAATTTCTGACGCCCCGACATTCTCACTAGAGTTGCATAAACAAAACGGATTACTTATAGAGTTGGTATGCTGAACTATTAACGACATGGAAACTATTTAAATCTAACTGCTGTAGGAGATTTCTGATCAATGAACCCCGCACTTTTCTTATGGAAAATGGCTTTCGCTTAATTTTTCTATATATTGTCTAAATGTCTTATAACTAATAATTGAAGATACAGGGAGTTAAGGTCAAAAAGTGACCTATGATATTTTTATATGAAAAAAGAGGATAAACATATAAATACCAGCAGTTGCAAAAATCTTTGAGCGATGTCACTTCAAAGTCAGATTGACAGGTCAGTGACAAAATGAGTAATAGAAAACAATTTTCGGGTTTTTTGCATCCACAAGCGAAAAAAATGGTATTAAATCTAATAAAATATTACGAAAATGAAAATTTACCGGCCAGTATCCAGGAGACAGTAGCAAAGGCTCTGGGAATCGGTATAAAGACTGCAGAAAATTATGCAAGAAAAAAAGCATAATTTACTACCGAAGAAGATTAAGAAATGTACACAAAAAAAGCCAAAGACAGAATACTTAAGTGACAATGTTTTTGAATGAAATGGATGTTCGTAATGCAATTTAGGATTTATACACATCAAAAACTAATATAACCCTTCAAGTTTTAAAAGAAGCTTTAAAAAATAGAGGCATATAGGAAATTGGACTAAAATCGTTGTCAAAATTAATAAAAATGTTGGGTTTTCGATATAAAAAGGACTGTAATCGAAGATTTTTATGCGAGTTGCCACACCTAGCAAGTCAGCGTATCCAGTTTTTAAAGAAATACACGGAAAATGTTAATTCAAAATTTAGAAAAGTAGTATTTTTAGAAGAGACTTTCTAATGGAAGTGGTTCGAAATCTTGGCAGAACGAGGGATGTGGGACGGGAAAACGGTTCATCATTTTTCATGCAGGTTCTTCAACAGGATTTCTCCCAGGTGCAAGATTACTGTTTTCTTCAACATCCAAAAGTATGGACTACCATGATAATATGAACTGTGAACTGTTTGAAAAGTGGTTAAAAGAACAACTGATTCCAAATTTAGATGCTCCATCTTTAATCATTCTGGACAATGCATCTTATCATTCAAGAATCTTAAATAAACAACCTACTTCATCCTGGAAGAAAAGTGATATTTATGACTGGCTAATAAAACAAAAACAAAAGCCTTTACCCAATATGCTGAAACTAGAACTAGAAGAAACCAACAATATATGCCGTAGATGAAATATTAAGGGAAAATGGACATGAGGTTTTGCGATTGCAAGTTTAAAGCAATAGAATTAATATGGGCTGGGGTAAAATCATATTACGAAAAACACGTGAACGATGGTCTTACATCAGATGAAGTGCAAAGGGTTTGGCAAGATTCATTAAATTATATTACGCCGGAGTACTGGAAGAAATCTGTGGAACATACGGAGAAATTAATATGGGATTGGTGGAATCGAGAACGACTTCTAGATGTTGAAATAGCACTAATGATCATTGCGCCATTTGAAGGCGACTCAGAAGATAAGGACTTTTTAAGTGATGATGATATATTTTTTAGTCTATAATATTAAAAACTTTCTGAAGGATTATATCAGTTTTTGACGTGAATAAATCATAAGTTGCATTATGAATATCCATCTTTGCATTGTAACTTAAGTCTTTTGCCTTTGGATTTTTTCGTGTACATTTCTTAGGAAGTAAATTATATTTTTTTTCATGCAAGTTTCTGTACGTTCCTTATACCGATTCTCAGAGCTTTTGCCACTGGCTCCTGGATATTAGCCAGTGAATTTTAATTTAAAATTTTTTTTATTAGATTTGACCCCATTTGTTTGCTTACTTTTTTAGTACATTTGTAATTTTGTAGGCAATAAACAAATAATTATAGAATACTTGTTCCAATTTTAAAGCGTGTTTTTTTATTAATTATAAGAGAAAATTTGATATATAAAAATTGGTAAAATCGCTTTATCAATTTTATATATATATATATATATATATATATATATATATATATATATATTACATATATATATATATATATATATATATATATATATATATATATATATATATATATATATATATATATATATATTGAATTTTAATTTAATTTTTTTTTTATTAAATTTGACACCATTTTTTTACCTACTTTCTTAGTACATTTGTAATTTTGTAGGCAACAAATAAATTTTAAAGCGTGTTTAAAATAAGCAATGTAATAAATGTAGAAGTTTTCCAGCGTTTAACTATAGTAAACTTTAGGTGGGATAATACATAATTTTGAAAAAGAATAAAACATTAACGAAACTAACGTTTTATTAAAGGTACATAATGTTAAGACAAACATCCTTCACTACTCTTAATTTTAATGAGATCTTGGTTGTTCTTTTTTTTTCCAGCAGCATGCTAAGTCTTGGTTCCACACTTGTGGTGCTTAGGGCAACCCAGGACTAAATACTAAGGCGGTTTCTTTGCTTAGTTTTCAAGACCGTCATTGCCGAAAATGTGGTTTCACATGAATATGTAGTTGAGAAAGGTAATAAAACTTTCAAAGTGCTTTCAAACAAATGGGGTAGGACTTTTTACATTTTATCTAGAACTGATGAATATTCAATGTCCCAAATTCGGATTTTAGAACTAAGTCCGAAGTACGCTCAATTAACTCTTTTTCTTGAATATTGGCGAATTTGTTTTCTTTGTGATTAATGTTGGGGTTTGAAATATATAAATTTCCGGGACGTATATCCTTTTCTGATGGGGAAATAATGTTCAAAAGTTTCTGAAAGTGCCATCAAATGTTCGGAAATTATATTCTCGAATCCTTGAAGATCAATGTCCACAGAATTTATAAGTTCAAAAAATGAAGCAGACATTTCTTTTTAAATGCGTCAACTGTTTTATGCAGGTTAAAAACTGTATTGTTTTTTCCTTGAAGGCCTATATTCAATTCATTTATGAGTAAAACTACATCAGATACGTAAGATAGCTTGGCAATCCACTCTTCATTGGCAAGGTGTAGGCCCAATAAAGATTGTTTTGATTTAAAAACAATTCTACTTCATTTCTTCATTCATATAATTGATTTAAAACTTTTCGTCTTGAGAGCCACCACACTTAGCATGTAATAATAAATGCTCATGATCTGAACCCATGTCAGCGCATAAAATGGCAAACAGTCGTGTGTTTAGTGCGTTTGCTCTGATACAGTTAGCAGGTCGTTGCAGATATATCTTACACAATAATAAAAAAATCGTTTGTCATGTTGGAACTTTCGCGACCCAGCGGTTGAGAAACACTGATGTAGAAGACCTTCTTAAGCAGTGGCCGGTATATTGTTCTGGATTAATTTTAAAAACAAAGCAATAGTCTTAGGCATACCTCCAAAAGTGTTTATTCCCACTGGCTGTTTTGTACATTTACCGTTCTAAACCTTTAGTGTCTTATTACAAATCGAAAATACGCACATTCATCTTTCACATTTTCCAAGAGTAAGTTTGTCAGCTCTTCTCTTCTACATGCTTCTGCTAGTCCGACAATAAATGCTTTCGCCATAAAAAAATTGGCTTCCTGCAGAAAAACACCAATATCGTTTTTCGTTAAATATCATCGATTTTGTAGGTCTATATGGTTCCAACTTTCTTTTTAAAAACGCCATTAAATGCGAGGATTTATTAATATCCACATTTTTTCTAATAGACATCACATTCCGCAACATTGAATAGTATGCCTAAAAAGAGATTTGAATTTTGGATAGATCATTCAAATAGCCAACAATGCCTTCTCACTATTTTTCTTCTTCTCACAAAATTTTGGCCGAATAACCAAATACCGAGTATTCGGCTATCTCTTAAGCAGAAGCGGGTTTTTCAAATAAAGCCATTAAAAATATAATTTTTGGAAACGTATTTTTATTATTATTATTTTTTTTAAACATCCTTTATTTAGACATTTTTTTTACATGCATTATTACATTACAAATACTTATCCCTAAGTACATACAATGCGTCCCAGATCCGCTTCTCTATACAGGGATCTCGGCTCCTATTATACCTACAGCAAAGGTTAAATGGGGAAAGTTTTAGAGGAAACTTAATGCATTCGATATCCGGCTTCAGATTTACGATCGATCAATTGTTTTTGGAAATATCGGGGAAAAACCGAAAATGGCGTATTTCGTTTTTGGCCAGTATATCCAGAACGTTAAATTTGACAGTTGCCAAAATGTGACATTATTCGGACACATTTTTAAGACAAATAAGATGGCGTATACGACACGTCTTCATTGTTTTTTGTTAACCCGCAACCCGCCTCAACTTTAATTTTTCTTATCGCCACCATATTGGATTTTTCGATTTTTAGAAAGAGCCTAACATTTCCAGTCTAGTGATATCTCACAAATGCATTAAAGTTTTTAGCATCATCGAAATACTACACTTCGTAAAGTTAGGTTTCAGTTTTTTCTAGGGAGGCACATAAATTGTCAAAACCTATAGAAAATGGCCGGCATTCCGTATTCAAATGAAGAAAAGGTTGACATGTTAGCTCTGTACTTTCAATCATACAGAAACGCCAGCGTTACCTTAGCAAGGTATTTGGAGATATACTCTGAAGGACGTCAGCCTCATAAAACCCAGGAAAATCGTAGTTAATTTAATTAACCATGGTGCCTTCGAACAACCTAGAAGCGGATACAATAATAACAATGAAAATCGAGACAGAAACATTTTACAAGCTATCAACGAAAACCCTAGTGCATCGGTAAGAACTGTAGAACAAGAAACTAATGTGCCAAAATCAACAGAATAACAATAAGTACCATCCATACAAACCCATAATAGTACAAGGACTTAAGGAAACTGATTTTCCAAGACGACTACAGTTCTGTGAGTGGTATACTAGGAGATGTAATGAAAATCCTGATTTTGTAAATCATGTCTTGTGGTCCGATGAGAGCAGGTTCACGAATTGTGGAGTCTTTAATAGATACAACCGTCATCATTGGGCTGTGCAAAATCCTCACGAAGTGGCAGAGAGACGTCTACAGATCAGATTTGGAAGTAACGTTTGGTGTGGGATCATTGGTAAGTTAATCTAACCAATCTTTCTTAAATACGCACCAAATTATGGTCAAATAATAATCTTTTTTTTCTCGTTTAGTTCTTTAATGATACTAAAAGAGTATAATCTAATAAAAAAAAGTAAAACGTTCTACTCTAGTCAGTCAACTTACTTTTTTGATATTGTATTACATTTTTATTCAATTTTTATATTGTAGTTTCGAAGAACGTATAAAAATAGAATTGGGTTCTATAAATTTATTAACACTTTATCTAAATTTTCTGCAGATTTAGCTAATTCTCTAAAATTATTTTGATTGTCTGAATTTAATGATTTATTATTACCCGGGGAGCTTAGTTCTTCCGTTATGAAAAAAATTCCATATTAATCAAATGTGGAATTATTTTTCGATTTTCATTATGATTTAGAGAAAGGCGACGAGCTGTATTTCCGAATAATTTAAATATTAAAGCTTAAGGGGTTTGTTCTTTTGATATTTTATATTTTATTAAGGCACGGTGTACTTCTTTAAGATTATTATATCACTGAAATAAATTGATTTAGTATTTCCGAAATTAATATGCAATACCAACAAAATAATTTATTCTTTTTCATAATAAAGCTGAAAAGGTTTCAACTGTATACAAGCTCATTCATTACGGGATGTTTCGATAATTATTTTTGGAAAGAAAATATCTACTTTTTAATAAAGATAATTTTCCCTTTATAATTTATAGTTTTTAGTACCACCCGGCCGACCCTGCCGCCCTTGACTGTTGGACACCTATTTATAAATTATTAATCATTTCAGGAAATCGACTTATGGGACCATTTTTGTTTGACTACAACCTAAACGGGCAGAGGTATCTAGAGCTTTTGCGAAACCAGGTTGTACCAGCCTTACGAGCTATTCTAACGTAAGATGAATTAAGAAGAACTTGGTTTCAACAAGAGGGATGTCCGGCTCACAATACCATTCAAGTCATGAACTTCTTAAGAGAGCAGTTTGACGAAAGAATAATTTCTTTAAATGATCCAATATCTTGGCCTCCTAGATCCCCTGACCTGTCGCCCTTGGATTTCTACCTCTGGGGTCACACGAAGAAAAATCTATGAATTTGATCCCCCCGTGACCATAGAAATCCTGAGACAAAGAGTTCTGGACACATTTAGAAATATTAACCGAAATACACTTACCAGGGTTGTATGGAAAATAGTCACCAATTGTCAAAAATGTCTCGATGCAAATGGACGTCATTTTGCAGATTTGTAAATTAATGTTACCTACTTACAAAGTAGTTAAAGCTCATTTAGATTTTTTAAGTCGTTATTTACGTTCATGTTGTATTGAAAATTCAATGCGAATGCAATAAGTTTTCTCTAAAACTTTCCCTATTTAACCTTTGCTGTAGGTATAATAGGAGCCGAGATCCCTATATAGAGAAGCGAATCTGGGATACACTGTATATAATAGTATGTAACTGTCCAAATACAGGTCATCTCCTAAACAATACATAACATGCATTGGTACCGGAGAAAAAAACACTAATAACACTGTATAGTTTAAATTCAAATGATTTTTCAATTTTTTTATAAATATGGTATAACTATTTTCATTCTTATTTACTGAAGGCATTTGATTAAATGGGCTCTGTAACGCCATGTTTGTTTTAGCATTCTCGAGTCTAATGTCATTTCCATTTCTTAATTGGTGTTCATGTATCTGGTTAACAAAGGTTTTTTTTGTATTACTTTTTTGTTTATTATTTTATATATAAGTTTTGAGTGTTCTAATTTTAATATATTGCTGATCGGTTGAACATTTAATGTCTGATTTAATACATCTGTACGTGTTCGGTAATCAAGTTTACATAGCACCTTAAGAATTTTATTCTGAACAATCTTTAAGTTATTGAAATTTGTTTTGTTACAACTACCCCAGACTGGTATGAGATGTCTTATCACTGACAGAAAAAAAAGCATTATATACTTTATATTAGTCAATAAGACTTAAAAAATCGTTACACCTGTGGAGAGCCCCTGTTAATGAAATGACTTTACTTTTACTATGATCCAAGTTAGCACTCCAATTTAACAGTTCATCTAACACAAGACCCAGATATTTCATTTTGTCTGTCTTTTGTATATTAGTATTACGTATTCTTATTTGAATGTCACTTATATTTTTGTTTTTTTGTTTAAAAATCATATATTTGGTTTTATCTAAACTGATCTTTAGTTTATTTTGTAAAAGCCACATGTAATATCTATCCAAATCGTTGTACTCATTTGAGCCAACTCTTCTATATTATTTGCTCTGTAAACTAAAATTGTATCATGAGCATAAATATAATATTGCACACATAGACCAGAGCAGGGACAAACAAAGTGTATAACAGGCACTGAGCCTTGAGGCGCTCCACATGGGTTAATTAATATCCTACTTCTACGTTCAT
The DNA here is from genome assembly GCA_030620095.1 of Kuschelorhynchus macadamiae. Taxonomy (NCBI): domain Eukaryota; kingdom Metazoa; phylum Arthropoda; class Insecta; order Coleoptera; family Curculionidae; genus Kuschelorhynchus; species Kuschelorhynchus macadamiae. The sequence continues at coordinate 34,611 of JAUTXW010002655.1, read as the reverse complement.
ACATACATATTGCATACGTTCAGATAAATATGAACCAACTAAGTTCCTAGCTAAAACCTCTCTTGTTTGCAAAGCTATATAATATGTAAGATGTATATATTTTTTTAATAATAAGAAAAACATGAAAGTAATTAATAAAACAGAAAGAAAAACAACAAAACAGTTTAGTAATCAAAAATTAGTTTCTGTAAATTATGATGTAAGAAGAGCATTATGCCCATCTCTGAAAATAGCCTCTCACTATAAACACTACTAGCTGGAGCAGAAATGAATTTTCTAGCCAGTTGGGAAAGCACTGGAAAGGCTAATTTTCTGTCGTTCCACCATATTAATGGATTTTCTCTTCGATTTAGTAATGACATGTCCAAGTATGTTTTCAGTTCCTCTTTAATTTGTTGTTTTTTAGTATTTTTTGCCCTAGAATGTTCGTTAGCAGAAGATGCTAAAGCACTAGCTATTTCACCAAATTTTTCTTTTTGTTAACCGGCGGTTCTGGATTTAGTTTCATTAGTTTGGCGAGTACTACATCATCATCACTATCACTACTGTCACATTTGTCATTTGAAAAACGTTCAGTTTCTGTTTCTACGTTGTGTTCATTTATCACCATTATCTCCAACTCTTCCATTCTGTTTTTTTGAAAAAAGGCTAATTTAAACCTAGGGTCCAATATTGTTGACACTACGTAGTACTTATTTTGTAAAAAATGTCAAATATTTTTGACATTTCTTTATATAAAATGTCTTCCATTGTCTCAGCACCGGCGAAAATTTAGTTGCATTGTTTCTCACCAGAAGCCAAAAACTTATTTATCGCCGTTATTGTTGGAATAACTTCTGAAATTAATGCCATTTCTGAACTCATTAGCCTCGTTATTTCCTCGAATGGCTTCAACAGGTTAATTATTGGATCGATTAATGCCCACTGATTTGCAGTTAACGACAGTGAGTCCAAATTATTGTCAGAAATGTAAATGTTCAAGGCCCTCTTCTGTTCATGCATACGTTGAAGCATATAAAATGTAGAGTTCCACCGCATTTGGATGTCTTGCACTAATTTTTTTCAGTCCTAACACTGGAACCTGTGGTGGACGATAGATCAAAATACAAGAGCTCTAACCACAGTACACCACAACTTGTTACGTTCTGGACGCGCGTTTCGCTAACCAAGTTAGCATCATCAGCAGATGATATAAACTAAAGTAACTTATCCTAACCGAGACTATTTATAGGTAAATGTGGTCACACTTGGTTGCACCCGACTGCACCGTTGTCAAGTAAACAATAGAGAGGACTATAGGGAATAGGCCCTCTGTCTTTATTTAGTGCTTTCTTACCACATTTAACTATTTCTATGCTCTCAAATACATCCAATAATCTATTATTAGATACATTTTTAATCAACTTAAGATTATTTATTCAGATTTGGTGATTGTTTTCTAAAGCATGTTGGGCAACTCTTGACTTTTCTGTTCTTCCGTATCTTAAATGTGCCATGTGTTCTTTAAAACGAATGTTTATGGAGCGTTTAGTTTGCCCAACATATTTTAGATTGCAGTCATTACAGCTAATTTCATAGATGCCACTCCTCTCCTTCAAGTCGACTTTGTCTTTAGGGTTTCCAAGGAGATGTTTCAAACTGTTTTCCATTTTGTAGGCAACTCTAAAACCTACGTTTTTAAATACTTTTTCTAGACCTCTCGTATATCTGGGATCATATGGGATTACTATGAACTTATTGGGAGCCTCAGGTGCTTGAAGAGTAGTGGCATCTAACATTTTCTTATGCTTATATCTATTTACTAATTTATGTACAAAATTACCATTATATCCATTACTTTTAGCTATATTTTTAATCCGATTCATTTCATTGTTAAAACATTCTTTACTTAATTGAAAATTGATTAAATTGCTGCCATTTCGTGTTGACGGCAATGAAATGAGTCGGATGTTATATACCTATCAGTATTAGTAAATTTCCTATAAATATCAAATTCTAATGTATCGTTATTTCTAATAACTAACGTGTCGAGAAAAATAATAGAAGGATATTTATTGTTTAATGTTTCTAAGAAAGCATCCAAATTTTCTGTTTTAGTATCAAAAATAGCAAATATATCGTCTACGTATCTATACCACACCCTTGGGAAATACTTGAGTTCTTTTTTGAACTGGGTTTCTAATCTACCCATAAACAAATTTGCAAGGAACGGAGATAAGCAATTGCCCATCGCACTTCCCTCAAGTTGTTTATAAAATTTATTGTTGAACTGAAAAAAATTTTGATTCATACATAATTTTGTAAGAAGTAAATATTCATCAATAATTTCTCTCTTCAAATTATTGATTTTAAGTAGTCCCTTTAGGTACTCTAAAGCTGGTGGTATGGGTACGCTAGGAAACAATGAGCTTACATCAAAAGATATTAAAATTTCACCTTCTTTTAAGTGAACATTCTTAATTTTATCTAAGAATTCTAACGAGTTAGTAACCTCATAGTTATCGTACGAGATATTTAATCTGCTGAATTCTTCTACTAACGATTTTGAAATATTGTACGTTGGTGATCCAACAGCTGAAACAATAGGTCTCATGGACTTCCCAGGTTTATGGATTTTGGGAAGACAATACAGTTTAGATAACTGTGGGTTACTATGTGTTAGTTTAAATTTTAGTTTATCGGACACAAGGTTTTTACACTGTTTTAAAGTATTTTTTACTTCTATTATCATTTTTGATAACAGGTTCTTCTCAATTAAATCGTAGGGACCAGTTTGAATCAAATGGTCTACTCTTTCAAGATAATCTGTTTAAAAAAACAGAACAGAAACAGATTATCTTTATTTTTACGTACGAAAAGGAGAACAATGGGCAATTACCTTTTCTCGACATGTTAGTTATTAGAAATAACTATAAATTAGAATTTGATATTTATAGAAAATTTACTAATACTGATAGGTATATAACATCCGACTCATTTCATTGCCGTCAACCCAAAATGGCAGCATTTCATTTCTTAACTCACAGATTAGTCAATTTTCCATTAAGTAAAGAACGTTTTAACAATGAAATGAATCGGATTAAAAATATAGCTAAAAGTAATGGATATAATGGTAATTTTGTACATAAATTAGTAAATAGACATAAGCATAAGAAAATGTTAAAAGATGCCACTACTCTTCAAGCACCTGAGGCTCCCAATAAGTTCATAGTAATCCCATATGATCCCAGATATACGAGAGGTCTAGAAGAAGTATTTAAAAACGTAGGTTTTAGAGTAGCCTACAAAACGGAGAACAGTTTGAAACATCTCCTTGGAAACCCTAAAGACAAAGTCGATTTGAAGGAGAGGAGTGGCATCTATGAAATTAGCTGTAATGACTGCGATCTAAAATATGTTGGGGAAACTAAACGCTCCATAAACATTCATTTTAAATAACACATGGCACATTTAAGATACGGAAGAACAGAAAGCGTTGCCCAACATGCTTTAGAAAACAATCACCAAATAGGAATAAATAATCTTAAGTTGTTTAAAAATGTATCTAATAATAGATTATTGGATGCATTTGAGAGTATAGAAATAGTTAAATGTGGTAAGAAAGCACTAAATAAAGACAAAGTGTGACCATATTTACCTGTCAATAGTCTCGGTTAGGATAAGTTACTTTAGTTTATATCATCTGCTGATGATGCCAACTTGGTTAGTGAAACGCGCGTCCAGAACGTAACAAGTTGTGGTGTAGTGTGGTTAGAACTCTTGTATTTTGATCTAATTTTTTTCAGGCAAGTTAAACTCAGCTTGTATATTTTTTAAAGCGAAACATGCTTAAGGAGAGTTACTAAAATGTACCACTATTTTTCTACTTGCTACTAATAATTCAGATACCGACCTTTCACTTTTTCTACCTTCCAAAACAAGCAACTGTATAGTGTGAATAAAACAAAAAACACTCTCGAATCCTGCAATCTTACAGCCTTTGGTTATGTTTGCCGCATTATCTCGAACCACTAGATGGATCCGTGAAATATCTAGATCCCAAGTTGGTAACATTTCACGCATCATATCTTTAACAGCTTCCGAATTATGACTCCCAGGAAAATGTTTGCAGTTGCAGTTAAGAACTATGTTATTATGTTGAAAGTTTTCTGTTATCCAGTGACCAGTTAAACTAATAAAACTTTCGTTTGTGCTTGAGCAGGTCTATATATCTGTTGTAAAGGATAAAAACTTAGCACTTTCCAATGAAAGTTTTTTCTTTATAGTTTGCACAACACGATCGTGAATTTCGGGTATTACATAGTCGCTAAAATAATTTCTTGAAGGTGGCACATACTGGCAAATTATCCAACACAATCATCTCTGCTATTAAAATGTGAATTAGTTTGGCACGTTTATCGTTTAAGTCACATTTTTTTGATTTGTCAATAAATGTCTGCAACGTTTGTTGCTCTGGCGTATTGTTTTCACTAGTATTCACTGACACACTTAAACCTTGTACACCCTGTTCTCTTTCATATTAATCATAATCTTCTCCGTGATTACGTCTCAAATGATTGATAAAGGATGTAGTTGTTGATGCTTTCTTTCCAATACCGCCGCGTGATATTTGGATATCACATATTTTACATTTTACGTACTTCTTATCCTTGCATAAACTCTAAAACTCCCAAACACTACTTTTTCTATTATTCATTTTTAAAAAATACTCATTCAGTGTTCAGATCTCGTGAAGTAAAGATCCCTGAAGATGCCCCGTGAAATCGAAGGCGAAACGTCGTATAGTTTTTCCAATTTGACACGATGATTTTTTAATTGACCAAAGCCGTAAAAGCATCTTTTCTACGTTAATGTAGTTTGAAATATACATTCAAAATTTGAACAAGATGCGGTACCCCAAAAAATGCGAAATTTTGACGTATTTAACATCCCAAAATTTCAATATCTACGAGTATATGGGGAAACATAAATTCCAAGTAATGGAGCAAAAAAAAATAAAGAAAGAAACATTCATGATAAGTTTATCGAACCAAGACGGGGTCAGCCAGGTATTGAACCAATATATCACAACCAATAATAGGAGTAAAAAAAGGAAAAAAAATATTATGCTCGCCGTCCAAGGTTGCTCTTAAAGATTGTTTACTTTAATAAATCTAATAAGCCGATGAAAAAAAAAAGTTGCTGCCCACGAACCAATTAACCCAGTCCTGGACTATACCGACTCGCCGTTCACTTGTCGCAATATAAAGAAGAGAAAAAAAAAAGTCGATGAACTTTCGTCGGTTTTAATTTAATTCGTAGGACGACATTGACAGCGATGAAAAGGGGCCATCAATGGGAATCAATTAGCTCGCTCGTCAAGCATCGGTGGTTGGCATCCCAACATTCTGCAACGAACCACGGAATTGTAAAAGACGAGACCTATTTTTATTGCGGTCTCCTAAATTTGTAATTTGCACCGTTTTGTTCTGATAATACGTTTGACCGGTTTAAATTGTTTCATATTAGTTGTCGAGTAAAAGCGGCTGTTAACCAACGACATGGAAATAACATAGACCCAGTTGTTTACATTTTGGAGGAATCCAACATTAACCCTGGTTTGCCAAACCGTTACTGCGGCCAGATTAGCGTTAGGATTTGTACTATTACCTAAATAAACAAGGAATTCCAGAAATCCTGAGTATAAATTTCCATATAGAATATTTTAAAACTGATAATTAAATAGCTTAATATAAATAACTCAAACCGAATCTGTTTTCAAATGTAATTTAAATCTTCTGTAATTATTAATCCTTATTTCAAGAAAGAAAGCCCAGAATAATCGGCAACGTCGGAATTCTACCTTTTCGAGTTTACTACAGATTTCTTTTCGGGATCATTCGGAATTCGCCGAAGACGGTCGTAGTGATTCATGATTTCGACGTATTTGATGTGCGGCGTTGTAATTGTTCTAGTTGGTGAGGTAAGTGTTTTGTGTGGCTATTTTCAAGAATCTGCTTAAAAAACTTTAAGAAAATGGTGCGAACTTGCTATATTTGCAGAAAAAGGGACGATCTAAACCCAGAAGTTTCTTTTCGAATCTAAGTAAGATTATGTCATATCAGTAGTGGAGTTGAAAGATAAAATCATCGTCTAATAGCGTTCTTATATTTGCAAATGAAATATTTTTTGTATTGCACATTTCCGTTGGGCTTAAATTAAATTTTTATAACTTCAACTTATCTATAAAGTCGAAGATAATGATGATAAACGGAGTACAGTGTTTTGTTAATTTATATATTTGTGAAAAGTCTCAAATATTCCTCTAAAATTTCTCAAACCACCTTTTTTGAGGGGTTAATAAACAACATAAAAATACTGTTTGGTAAAGGGGACCACATTTTAATTGAGTAAGCTGTAAGACCCACTATTTTATGTTGTCATTAATTACGCCAGGATGGTTTGCGTTTTGGAACAAATTTTCAAGAAATATTTAGGGTAGTGTCGGAGTTCTCATATAGCAAGCATATACAAAAAATGAAAATAGCGGAATGGCGTTACTTTTCAATTTTTCATTTACTAGAGATGGTTTTTAAAAATAAGTAATAAAAATAGTAAATAAAAACCATCCTGAGGTACATTATCTCAACTAGGGGGAATCTGTTTTTATCAGGTGATTTCGATAATATAATTATAATGAATGTTAAAAATATTAAACATCTTGGCACAAAATATTTATGCTGTCAATAAGTGAAGTGTATAGCGGGGAAGGTGGATGATGGGGAAAAAAGGGGGTAAATTGAGGGATAAATACTGTAAAGATATTGTTTTCCACACTATAATTTTCGTGGTTTTTAGGAATACAGTAATCATGAAGAAAGGTATTAAATAAGCATTATACTCTTGGTATAGACATCAAAACACAAAGTGGGTCCATGTATCAACATTTAGTTTTATCTTTATCTTTAGTAACAATAATAATAAGAAGTCACCTTGTTATTGGTTGTATTTCGTCATGGAAATGCTTGCTCTTTAATGGCTAAGCTTATTACTAATAATAAATATTGCCACATGAACCATTACATAAATATGTCTTTTGCAGGCACGTAGCCAGGATTTCAATTCTAGGGGGATCTAACCCTGTCAAAACCAATTCAATGACAAAGAAGAAAAATGCTTTTTTTCACTTGTTGCTAGTCCCCCGGCATGTGCAACAAAATATGAAAAAAAGTTGCAAAAAATTAGTTATTTGCCAATATCTATAAAAATATTGCAGGCATAGCAATTATGAAAATGTAAAAAATTGTAGGTATATCTTGAGCAAATATGACCTTGGCGACTTTTGCTTAATATTTTTAGGTTTTATATATTTAAAGTATTTTAATAAATAAGTGCTTAGTCACTTTGTTAATATCGAGGTTAATGTTGTGTTATCTTCCATAGAGGGTCTGGAACCATATTGTTACATTAAAAATCTGGATTTCTTTACGGGGTAAATAACGTATTCATCTTACTTAGTTTAATAATAATTTTTGTTGGAATTATCATAAATTTGGTCTCGAGACGCATTCGCAATTTTGCTTATGACAGGACATTTTTGTGGAGGAAAAATGAAATTTATTTTCCTATCGATTTATGTTAGAAACTGCCGTACTTATGAAACATTCATTAGATGCGTCTTTGTTTAGGGTAGATTCTCTTAATTTTTTACATTTACATATTTGCTCACTCTGAAATATTTTGTCAGATATTGACAGAACACAGTTTTTTTGCGAAAGTTATTAGCTTCTTGCTAACCTAAAATTTTATATATATTAAAGTTTCCGATTTTGAAAAATGTCACTGAATCATTAAATATATAATAGACGAGTTTATAATTATTATATAAATAATGAAATATTGAATTAATATGCTGTTACTTTTGTTTTGTCGATAATAATAGTTGTTTGTTATTATATCCGTTTATTAATAAATTATATCAAACTTTTCAACTTTGTTTTATTTTTATAAACCACGTGTACGGGTGAAAATTTATAAAGAAGTGCAGCACCACTTTCGACTCTGTTATTTAAATTTTTATAAAAAAAAATTAAGTTTCAGGTATAATGTAAAATATTATACAAGGTGCTTCAGAATCACCAAAAAGTTTCGATTTTTTTATTGAAACATCTTGCATTTTAATGCATTTATTTACTTTTTTTATTATCGATTTCTTGATACAAGTTGGTGATTCAAAAAAAATAGTTTGATAGTAATAAACTTTAGATCAGGATGTTCAAAAAAGTGGATTTCACTAACAATTAAAAAAAAATAAATTTTTTGTGACAGTAGTCACAATCGTAAATATAAACTGGGTAAAATTTTTTATATTATAATTATGGAGATATTTAAGGTCAAACAGAAATAAAAACATTTTTCTATTAAATCTAAACTAATATTAAACCTTTATTTACGATTTTGTATGGCCTTTAAAACGGCCGCGGCAGTCACAAAAATTTTAATTTTTGAAATACACTTTTTCGTATTTTTTGAATGCCCTATATGACTTAAAGTTGAATATTGTGAAAACTGTTTTTTCGGCAAGCACTAAATTTTATCAAAAACAAAATTTTTCTAACTAATATATAGGAACTCATTCATTTTCGGTTTTATGTTAGAAACCATAGCAAACTAAACCCACATATAAATAACTTTGATAACCTTTAGGGCCTAAAAATGGCTTCACACTTTTCTTAAACCAGTTCTCAAATAATAATAAAAAGTCAATTTAATTACAAAAGAATTTATTTTATAAAAAGGATTTGTATATTGATGCGTAAGTTGCAAGATAGCAGTGAATATTTCATAAAAACCCAAGGAAAATTATTTTGAGAATAACAATCAGGTAGAGAAAAACGGGAATGTTCAGGTAGAAAACACCTTGATGTTTGTTAATTGGATTATTGACTTCTGTTCCTGCTGGAACAATTTGTCAGTTCATTCTGGGGTGCATCCTGGGAACTGGTCGAACACGTGGTTCTGTCCACTGAATGCAAAAATCTTTCAAACAATTTTTCAATTTTTGAAATGCATCTTGGCTTCCATTAGATGCCCCTTGAGAGTACTACTGGTCTCACGAGATGACCTTTTCTTTCAAGTTATCCCCTTACCCGTCCCACTCCCGCCACATAGCGGCCATTACGCTAACATTCTATGTAGAACTGCGGCAGACGACCGGGATAGAATGCAGGGACAACTAGGCCTCACACGTTCACAGCGTCTGCTTCCTTTCTTGCGGAGGTCATTAGTTTCCACTCTGAGCGGATGAGTCTCTCGTTTCCCCCCGAAATAAGGCAGCAAAACCGAACACGTGGAACCACTTATGTTAATAACATAAAGGTCTGCCTTCGACGAGACGAACCGGAAGACTGGAAAACACCTTGATCTTCAGTATGAATGGTTAGGTTAGGTTAAAAGTGAGTGAATCAAACCGACCCTCCACTGCGACTCTGTGGTCTATTGTGGCTCACACCTATGTTTACACTTCCCAAAGCAACTCTAAATCCTCAATAAGTCTAATTATTGCATTTGGGGAGGTATTGTTCAAGTCCTCGGGCAGCAGGATACCTCTACCGAATATGGAGAACGTGATCCTGGCAGCTGCCGGACATTGACACAGCACATGGCTGGCTGTCTCGTCATCCTCCATACATAGGCGGCACTCGGATTCGCCTTCAAGCCCCATCCTGTGCATGTGATGTCTTAGACCACAATGGCCAGTATATAGGCCTATTGCTGTTTTGAGCTCAATTCTGTTCATATTTAACAGACTTTCTGTTATCCTCTTCTTCATAGGAAGGGGGATAAATGCCTTTACTGGGCAGTCCAAGCCAATAGAGATTAGCTTTTTCCTCGACCAAGTCCAAAATTGCGCGCTTGGCCGTTTCATGGGCTACCCCTAAAGCTGACTCAGGTCCCACGAATCTTGTTTCTGCTCCTTTCTTTGTCGCAGACTGATTACCCTCCAAACCCGCATGTCCTGGTATCCAGTTAAATGCGATTTTATTGTCGCTCCCCAGACCAACAAGTACCTTTTGGCAGTTCCGAACTGTTTTGTACTCGCTTTAAGTGTTTTAAGGTCAGCTTGACTATCCGAGAATATTTTTTATCGTTTTATGTGTTATTTGTTGGCCTGCAACATTCTAGCACACAATTGGATAGCATGAACTTCTACTTGGAATTGAGGTGTTATTTCCCAGGCTTACTGACAGAGCAACCTTCGGCCGTACCCCATAGATTCCAGCTCCTACACCTTTATTGGTTTTGGAGCCGTCTGTGAATAGGCACAGCTCTCCTTTCAGTAGATCAGATTTATTCTGATCCCACTCCCCTCTCCCTCGGAAGATCAGGGAGTCGGTTTTTGTGCACTAACAGTTTTTGGTAGCAGGTCCGATGGCATTCCCAACATGTAATGGTTTTTCACAACTTTCAGCATGTTGGATGATTCCATGTGACTCGTGCTATCCACCATGCTGTTGGTGACATGGTGGAGTCTGTATGTTGTCCTCATTGCTTCCCTTCCCACAAATAGGTGGAGTGGTGGAAGTTTCAAAAGGAGTTCCATGGCCCCTGTCAGAGTGGAGAGAATCGTTCCTATAACAGACAAGCAAGTCTGTCTCTGCAGTTCACTCAGCTTGGCTTGGACAACACTTTGTTGTCCCTTGCTCCACCAGGCTATCATTGGTCCTATGGCCGTTAAGTACAGCCAATATCGCTGTTTTGGTCTCATACCCCATAACCTCCCGCAGATTTTACAGCAGGTTCACAGGGATAGTTTAGTTTTCTGAATTATTTTATTGAAATGAGCATTCCAGTTCAGCGTTTAATCCAGGAAAATTCCCAAATATTTCACTTCAGCTGTGCCCGTTAGGAAGGTGGTCGAAGTCTCTCCAGATTCCTATTTCTTTGTGAAGGGGACTAAAACCAATTTATTAGGGTTGATAAACATCTCTTCCGTCTCACACCATGTCAGTGTTTTGTTCAGTACTTCCTGAAGAGTTGCTGAAATTTCCTCTTCAGCCTTTCCTTTTACTATGATGACTAAATCATCGGCATATGCCTGCAGATCAACCTCCCACAGCCAGCAGATTGTCCACCAGTAGTGACCACAGCAAGGGCGATAACCCGGACATCCTCTAGCAGCTCTAAAGCTCACTGTCTCGTAGAGATGTTATTTTTTCTGTTTTCATGCATTGCCTGTATCCAGCCACATATAAGGGGTTCTACCCTCTTTCAGTAATTGCATCATAGAGTGATCCAAAAAGAGCATTGTTAGGCGATTTAAAAGACCGAAAAGAGTTTACGGCTTTTCGAACCGCCCTTACTGTAATTATTTTGTTGGCAGTCAGCCAATCACCTCTGTGAGGTCGTTTGTATCGACCTAGTTGACCGACTACCCTTTTATCAGGCTACCTGGAAAGTGATTTTGTGCTAAAAACTCCAAAGTTTCTTTCCTAGAACCCATAAAGGTTCCATCTGGCCGTTTTAGCGATCCCAGTTCCTGACCAGGCTCCCTGGACAGAATCTTGTCGACAGTATGAATGGTATACAGGTTTTGCTCAAAAATTTAAAAGAAAAAGCCAAAGGGTAAACAATCCAAAAAGCTAATTGTGTACCAGGGACTTCATTCCAAGCAAATCCTTGCGATATATAAGAAACAGACGAAAGGAGACAGAGTAGTGCGGTTTTGTCAAAATAAATTATCCGGGGTGTCAAAAAAAAAAACAAGTACTATAATCCCTTCATCAACCTGTTAATTAAATTATGAAGTTAGAAGAAAGATGACTAAACTAGAGGCCGACAGAAAGAAAAATAAACTGAAAACCGTCATGTTCGAAATGGAGAAGAAAAACTTACAGTTTGAAATGGAAATGGAAAGAAGAAAGTGTGCATACGAGCAAAATGTAATAGAATTACAAACTGCGATACAACAAGAAGAAATTTTTGGTAGTGAGAAAAGGTCAGTACAAAATTCTAATTCGTAGTTCAAGGCACACACACAAAAGGATGTTTTGAAGAAAAACTATAAACTTAAAAACTGTTTATTGAGACAATGTTATATGAGGTCAAAAATTTTCCTCAAATAAAAGACAATGACATGGACAGTTTAAAAAGTCATGGAAACAATTTTCACACTTAAAGGCTTCACTTAATCAAGACATAAACAATCCACCTTTGCTTTTGATTTGCCCAGATAATATAATATTGACTGTACCTAGACAGGTGGTTCAAGGCCCTGCTTATTTACCTATAGCTACTAAAACTATGTTAGGCTGGTTTCTTCATGGACAGTACACTGGGAAACATTCCAACTTTTCCAGAACAAACTTTTCCTTTCATATTTGCGAGATTTCAAGAAATATACGACGATGAATTACATCAACTAGTACGACATTCGTCTAAGACACTGAACATTATGATGCAGACAACACAACAAACTGACGACAGAAATGAAATTGGACTCTTATGGCTATACACTTTACATTTACCTAAGTAAATCTGCAGCGATTCGAAGACTTAACTGCATAGAAAAAAAAATGGATATGAACCCAACCTTTAGGCTGAAATATGAAGACAAAATTAGAAGCTACGTTGAAAAAGGATATGCTAGACAGTTGACAGACAAAAAGGCCCAAATTGAAAGCCCAAGATTTTGGTATTTGCCACATTTTCCACTATTCAACCCGAATAAGCCAGGTAAACTTCGATTAGTATTTGATTAAAAAGTTACTTTTAACTTGTTATATTTACAATCAAAGCAATTACTCATTTTTTAACACTACACTCAGTACACAACAGTCAGTAAACAATTTTAATAATTATTTATTTATTTGATTTTTATTTGACCTAAAAAATGTTTGTTTGGTTCTTTTAAGATTCAATTCAAATAACTGTTTTAACTAAGAAATCATGGTTCTTGGGAATAGGCCGTGTCAAATTGGAATTACTATCCGACGTTTCACCTCCGATTGCACGAGGCATCTTCAGAGATTTTCACCATATGAGATCTGAACAATGAATGAGCTCTAAGAGATTCAGGTAGACTTTTATACTCGACTTGTGATCTCCGAACCATGACACTGTGTTAAGATCGATTTCCACGTATGATGTAGACCGTAACCCGTATATCCATTGACATTTTTTGTATGTTTAAATATTTCAATAGATTCTCTAATTTTTCGTCTATAAAATCCTGGAACCTTGGTTTCCTTTACATTTATAATACCCAGTGATATGCTGGTGTTCAGCAGGGCAGATTAAGTCTAGTTGATACGGTTCCTCCCACATACACTTCTCCACAGGAGCAAGGAATTTTATATACTCCTTGTGTTTGGCAAAGTACAATATCTTTCGGGGATCGCAAGCATTGTCCAATCTTCTTATGTGTCTTGAAGATTGTACGTATGTTAAACCGCCGAAGTAATCGTCCTATTTTGTCTGTAGTGCCATCCACGTATGTAGATGAGAACAACACACCTAACGGTTCCTTATCATTCTCCTTTGGTGCACTTGGATTACTACTTTTAATTGAACGCGTAATATCTTCAGTGCAATAGCCATTCCCTCTGAGAGCTTCGATCAATTTCGATGTTTCTGATGTTAGAGAATTTTGATCAGAAATCGAAATAGCTCTGAATACTAGTGAGTTAATAACCGATCTCTTTTGTGTTGGGTGGTGATGGGAATTTGCAATTAAGTATCTATTTGTATGCGTCGGTTCTCTATACACAGAATGTCCTAATGTCCCATTTTTCTCCCTTAGATTCAATTTCCATTGTAAACCTGATATTATGATGTTGTTGATTAAGGTGGTCCAGAAATATAAGGAGATTATCCTGTCCATGAGGCCAAACAAAAAAAGTATCATCTACATATCTGAACCAGTGTTTTGGTTTTAGTGGAGCGGATATTAGAGCAATATCCTCAAGGGCTTCCAGAAAAATATTCGCTGCCACACGTGATAGAAATCTCATAGCTGCCCCTGAAGTTTGTTCATAAAAAGATATATTAAGTTCTTATCAAGATTATTATGATCCGATATGTCTGATATAATTGAGTCGTTGACAGGAACACTTGTATATAGTGACATTTTCGGAATACAATTGGATTGCCTTAAGTTTTTCCACGAAATGTGCAGAGTTTTTTATAAAAGAATTTTTTTTCCAATAAATGGATTAAGAAAATTTGAAAGATATTTACCTTTGCATGTGGGCGAGTTTATTGCACTGACGATCGGTCGAAGTGGTACATTGTTCTTGTGTATCTTCGGAAGACCCTAGAACCTGGGAATCTTGGAGCTGCTTGGTTTTAATGATTTCTTCTCCGCTGGTAGTAGACTGGATGAGTTAATTAGTTTGACGATGCGTCTTTCTATTCTACTTATAGGTGTTGTTGTACAGAAGTTCAGCTACCTTTTTCATGTATTCCGTCCCGTCCATGACGACTGTGGCGTTACCTTTATCTGCTGGAAGTACCAGAATATTTGTGTCTTCATTGCGGTATTTTCGGCTGCGGAGAGATTCGACTTCAGTAGTTCTGAATTTTTAATGATCTTCGCTGTCTCATATCTGACTTCATCGGCTTGTTCCACTGGTAACCTTCTGATTGCTGCTTCAACAGAGGATACTACAAGCCCAGTCGCATATGTGTTGTACCAAGGGTATATTTAAAATAATTTTATTTTTGTCACCTGGTATTTACTGTAACATCACTTCAACAAATGCAACTACGTTTATTTGATAGTATGTGGTATTAACAATTAATTAAAAATATCGCATATCTATATCACTAACAATAATAATGATTAGAAAAATATATTTTTGTTAGGCTTGGAGCATATTAATTGACATTAATTAATTACTTAGTGACATCTGATGATTTGAAAATTTATTACGGTAAATATCTAATCGAGTGGACTTTAAAAATAATTGAAAACAAAGATGGCATTATTATTTGAGTCTTTGAAACTATTTAGTTGTCAAAATGGTTCTCGCAAAAGCACTCTCTATGATATGGGAAATTCCATTATTAATGCCCACAAAAATGGTCTTTCTGGACATAGTATTGCAAAAAATCTAAACATTTCTCAAGGGACAATAAGAAATATTATTGCCCACTGAAAAAAAGCGGAAATGTTCGGTTAAAAGCGAAGGCTTTATTACGTCGAAAATTACAGGAAGAGATAAGCGGGCTCTCCGTACACTGATTAAACAAAATCGTCGAGCTTCATCACGGGAGTTAGCTGTAAAATGGGTAGATGCAATTGGTAAACGCATTTCAAAAGACATCTGGTTGAGAAATATGAAGAAAATGGGATATCGCTTCTACAAAGTAAGTTTATAGCAAAATACAAAAAAAAACAAATTTAATGTTTTCATTTTAAGCCAAGGAAAAACCGCTTTTGTCGTAAAAACAAAAAAGAAATCGACTTTTGTGGGCAAAGGAGCATAAAAGCTGGTCACAACGTCAGTGGGATTCCGTTATATGGAGCGACGAGTGTAAATGTGAAGTATGTGTTGTGATTCACGAATTCGAATTATCCGAACGCAAGGGGAGGAATATCATAGAGGCTGCCTCAAGAGAAAAGTTTAATTTCCAGCCTCCATCATGGTATGGAGATGTATGTGTTCACAAGGGGTTGGTCGTCTTCATTTTATTAATGGTACCGTCAATGCTGTAAAGTATAAGTCAATTTTACCCCTAGTGTGATAGTTGCCATTACCAACCATTTTTACCGAATTTTGTATATGTATTTTTTTAATTGTTTCGTACTTTTTTATTTTTTATTTTTTACTTTGCTTTTTTATTTTTTTACATTATATTTATGAAAATGTTTATAACATAGTACGACTGACAAAGTACATTTCTAATGTACTTCTTTTAGGATTCTATTATATTAATATTCTAAATTCTTGATTTAAATATTATTTTTCTATAATATTTATGATGTGTTTTTGTTTTGTTTTGTTTGCTAATTTTGATGTTTGTAAACTATTTTTTTTTACAACAGCTTTGTCCACAAAATTGTAAAATTTTTTTGACAATAAAGCATTTATTTATTTATTTTATTTACAAGAAGAACTAATTCCTTCTATTGCTGAGATTCAGTTGCTAGAGGCAGGATTCATATTCCAGCAAGACGGCGCAGCATGCCATACCGCCAAAACCATAACATTCTGGCCGCAAGAAATGAATATTCCTGTTTTAAAATGGCGATCTAGTAGCCCCGACTTATCGCCTATCGAAACACTATGGCATCAAATTAAAAAAACTCTACGATCCAGTCCCGTCCGCACCCGAATTAAAGGACAAAATTCAGCAAATCTGGGATAACTTCCAACCAAAATATTGTAGACACGATGCAAGCAACACCTGATGCAGTTATAAAACAAAATGGTCCAATTAATATGCGACAAGCCTAACAAAAAGATTTTTTTATCATTATTATTAATGTTAGTGATATAGATAAGGAATATTGTTGATTAATTGTTAATACCACATACATCAAATAAACGTAGTCGTATTTGTTGAATTTATGTTATGTACAATAAATACTAGGTAACAAAATAAATATCTCTTAGGAATTCCTTTGGTCGAATAAATATGCGACTGGGCTCGTATGTCTTCTACGGGAATACTACTCGGTGCTATTGTGAAATTTTGGCCTTTGGAAAGGACGCAATGTTCTGCATCGTTTAACGGCTTCGATTACAAGTTGATAACTGTATTCTGCGGTTTCACCGGATTTTTTCTGTTCAGGAGGGCTTCAAACTTCTTTTATTGCTTAAGTGCAACTTCTTGATGGATTTTTTCTGCCTGTGCTTTGGTGATGCTGTCCAAAGTCTCCAAGCTACCGCTGTTTTGTGTTAATAACTAGTTAATGTTTTAACTGATAAAAAGACTGATTCATTTTTGGTTTTATGATACAAAACACAAATCATCAAATTTTAAATCAAATAGATAAAAGTCTCTGAACGATCTAAAACATGCATGTAAAAATGACGTCGCACTGGCTTTTCCAAACGACACATAATAATTATCGCTATATTTGTTTGACTTAAACAAACCGCCATTTAGGAAATTTTGGTAATAATATGATACATATATTTCTGTTTAGAAATAATTAATTTGTTTTAAACAAACACAAAATTGGGGTTATTGTATTTGTCTATATTAAGGATTTTTTATAACATATTGCATATGGAATTTTTAATTGTCTATTTACTTTTTTTTGATTAATAATAACTTTGAGAATTTAAATTATACTATGGCAGAAAACTTTTAAAAAAGTGTACAAATATATATTTTATTTCCATGTATGTTTTTCTCGTGCCCTAAAGGTTTTATCAAAAAAATTGACAACCTTTAGGTTATTTTTTAATTATTTTTATTTTCTTTCTTTTTTTTTTTTAATTGACAATGGTTTGGGTTTGTCAAGGTTTCTACCTTTTAACCGAAAATGAATGAATCGCTATATCAGTTAAAACAGTTAACTCCTCTACAGCAGGTTACACTAAAATTAATTGCTGTTTAGAATACTTAACCGAGCTTTCGAACTTGACAAACTGCTTATAGAAATCTAGGAACTCGCTGTCAAATTTGATATTCCGTTAAACATTCGAAACTTTAATTGAGCTTTCTGCAACCGGCCGTCAATCTATTAGATATCATTGACAGTTCTTGTTAAGGATTAGATCCACGATATTTGATAATTTTTGAATATGAAATAGAAAGTTTACCTTCCTTCTATTATTTTAAGAGAAAAAATAAATGGATGAACCACTTTTTCCTATTAAAACGGCCAAAAAGAAGTTCGACATTTTCACTGCATTCCGGTGCGAAAAATCCTTATTAAGACAGTTTTAAAAAAGGCTATCTTACAATGTTGCCAAACTGGCGTTATTGTATGGAGCTTAAAATTTTCACGTTTATCTACCGACAGTAATTCATGTCGTTACTAACGGACGATGGATATACAAGCTAGCCTAACCCAACCTAAAATAAGAGAAAAATATCCACATTTTTTTCTAAAAAATAACACGAAGGGGGCCTCTTCTCAACGTTTGATTGACACGGATCAATGAATAATATTTATTCTTTTGAGTTAAATATCGCTACCAATAAGTTATTAAATTTAAAATGACTACCTCTATTGTGATCTTAGCCGGTATGACAAATAAATTTAATTATATGTAATTAAAAAAAGAACAGAAAAAAGTTTTCCATTCTCCTTACATACTTTATGTAGATTATATTAAAAATTAACTGAATTCTCGACGCTCTCCGTTTATTTGTCATCCGGCTATTAAAGATGGCAAACGCGTTATATTGTGTAACATTATTAATTACCTTTAGTTAGAAATAATGAATATTTGCATTATAAAGCAACATATAATCAATCTTTTGCGTATTTCATATATTATATTTTGTGAAAAATATGTTTTTATCAATACGACAAAATTAAATTAAGAGCTACTTTCCAAAAACTTAGTTTTTGTGGTTCTAATTTGAAAGAAGTTCATAATTCATTGAGTGTTGGATTTATTAAAAAAGAAAAGATAACCTATCAAATATATATTTAAAATTTGTCAAATTTTGAACTAAATGATAATGTATCTGAATTAAGAAATCATGGTTCTTGGGATTAGACCGTGTCAAATTGGAATTACTATCCGACGTTTCGCCTTCCATTGCACGAGGCATCTTCAGGGATCTTTACTCCACGAGATCTGAACCCGACTTGTGCTCGCCGAACCGTGACCCTTTGTTAAGATCGGTTTCCACGTGTGATGTAGACCGTAACCCGTATCTCTATTGAAATTTTTTGTATGTTTAAATATTTCAATAGATTCTCTAACTTTTCGTTTATAAAAACCTGGAACCGATGCTAGAACCCTGGTTTCCTTTACATTTATGAAATGGTCAGTGTTATGCTGGTGTTCAGCTACAGCAGATTGAACAATTTGTTTCTTTTTAATACATCGTTCATGTTCCTTAAGTCTAGGTGGTATTGAGCGTCCTGTTTCGCCCACATACACTTCTCCACAGGAGCAAGGAATTTTATATACTCCTTCTGTTTGGAAAGGTACAAGATCTTTCGGGGATCGCAAGCATTGTCCAATCTTCTTATGTGTATTGAATGAAAATTGTACGTATGTTGGACCGCCGAAGTAATCATCCTATTTTGTCTGTAGTGCCATGTATGTAGGGAAGAGCAACACTACCTAATAGTGGCTCTTTATCATTCTCCTTTGGCGGAGTTGGTTTACCATGTCTTTTAACTGAACGCGTAACATACAAACTAGGTAAATATCTTTCAAATTTTCTTAATCCATTTACTGGAAAAACAGATTCTTTTATTAAGAACTCTGCACTTTCGTGGAAAAACTCAAGACAATCCAGTTGGATCCCGAAGATATTTTGGTCAGTTTCGATGTAGAATCACTTTATACAAATGTTCCTGTCAACGACTCAGTTTCCATTATATCAGGCATACTGGATAACAATAATCTTGATAAGAGCTTAATAGACTTAGTGGAAGTTTGTCTTACATCTACTTATTTCATTTTTTAAGGAATTTTTTATGAGCAAACTTCAGGGGCAGCTATGGGATCTCCTCTATCACCAGTGGTAGCGAATATCTTTATGGAAGCCTTTGAGGATATTGCTCTAACATCCGCTCCACTAAAACCGAAGCACTGGTTTAGATATCTAGATGATACTTTTGTTGTTTGGCCTCATGGACAGGATAATCTCCTTATATTTCTGGACCACCTTAATCAGCAACATCATAATATCAAATTTACGATGGAAATTGAATCTAATGGAACAATTCCCTTTCTAGATGTGTGTTCAAAGGAAGGAAAATGGTACATTGGGACATTCTATGTATAGAAAACCGACGCATACAAATAGATACTTAAACGCAAATTCTCTTCACCGTCCAGTACAAAAGAAATCGATTATTAACTCGCTAGTATTCAGAGCTATTTCGATTTCTGATCAACATTCTTTAACTTCGGAAACATCGAAACTGACCGAAGCTCTCAGAGGGAATGGCTATTGCACTGAAGATATTACGCGTTCAATTAAAAGACATAGTAAACCAACTCCGCCAAAGGAAAGTGATAAAGAGCCACCATTAGGTAGTGTTGTTGTTCCCTACATACATGGCACTACAGACAAAATAGGACGATTACTTCGGCGGTTCAACATACGTACAATCTTCAATACACATAAGAAGATTGGACAATGCTTGCGATCCCCGAAAGATCTTGTACCTTTCCAAACAGAAGGACTATACAAAATTCCTTGCTCCCGCGGAGAAGTGTATGTGGGAGAAACAGGACGCTCAATATCAACTAGACTTAAGGAACATGAACGATGTATTAAAAAGAAACAAATTGTTCAATCTGCTGTAGCTGAACACCAGCATAACTCTGGCCATTTCATAAATGTAAAGGAAACCCGATGTTCAGATCTCGTGGAGTAAAGATCCCTGAAGATGCCCCGTGCAATCGAAGGCGAAAAGTCGGATAGTAATTCCAATTTGACACGGTCTAATCCCAAGAAACATTATTTCTTAATCTGTGGTATTTTATTCGCCTTTTTACATTAATCTTTATACACCCTGTACAATACTTAGAGATTTGAAAACTAAATCTTATCTGAACATCAAAAAACAAAAAATAATAAAAGGTGATAGTGTTTTTTTAAATTTTTCGTCACACACTGTTTTAATTATACGATTGACATCTGGCAAATATGGTATACAACAGCATAAAGAAACCGACGCTCTTCTCCTTATCCAAATAATACTTCAAAATGTGTAACGCAGAAGTAAAAGTACGAGACTTAGACCAAATATCATATAGTTGCACCGTTCCGGTTCTGTACGGGTACCATATCGGCTTGCATGCGCGGTGCACCGCGGCCGAAAAGTGGACTACAACAAAGTGACTTTTACGCGAAATATCTGTGTCAAGTAGAACGGCGAAAGGTCGCCGGACAGTCTGCCGTGCGTCTAGACCTTTTCGCACGATTATGCTAATCAGTTACACGAAAATACATTTAACACAAAACAATTGTGGGATCACCTTGAACCTTCTTCTACATTGTAAATACATAATAATATAATCTCGCTGGATTTGTTTGGGTGCCCGGAGTTAAGCTCTACCTACATAATAGGCAGAGCGACGCCACGCAAAGATCCCTATGTTGGATTAAATACCCGGACAGATACCTAACAAAACAATAAACCGCGACTAAGGGATCAGTTTCTCCCCAACCACCCCGCACCCTTAAAGACTCTTCATTTATTGGTTGTATAAACGAGGAAAAGTTAACAGGTATTATTGTCATATTGGGCTAGGGAAAATCCACATTGGATACGTGAAAAACATACCCAATTTTGCCAAAAGATAAATCTTTGGTGTGGTATAAACGTTCCCTTTTATCATGCATGGCAGACACATCAAGTGGAGAAAGATATTTGAATCCTTTAAAGACCGAAATTATCCCAGCTATTGCAGAACTATTTCGAAATAACCGTAAGTTCCATACTTTACCTGCCCTATTAAGTAGGTATTTAAACCACCGCATTTTGCTCGGAATGTTCGGGAATAAGGACTGGACGTAGGGGTACAACAGAGTGGCCAGCTCGACCTCCGGACTTGATGTCTCTCGACTACTTTTTGTCAAACATATATAAATAAATAAATAAATAAATAATCGCCTTTATATTACAGAAATGCATATTTACATAGACAGTGTAATAGTATTCAAAAAAAATGGCACCACAATGAGGCGAAGTCTAGCACAAGTCGGCTACTCTACTTAACCTCAAAAGTAATGCAGAAAATGTATAAGTATATAAATAAAAGAAAATCAAATATATAACAAATATAGATAAAATCAATATATCCAAAATAATTCACAAGTAATTGCATAGTTATAATTTAAAATATAACAAAATTATGGAGAAATTTGAAGTTGTGACACTAAAGACTTTGAAATGTCAATAAAAAATTTTTAAATTTTTTGAAATTGTTTTTTTTGAACTGAGTTACATTAAGTGAGATAAGGTTATGTTGCAAATAGTTATATGTTTTAACGGCATTATACGTAAATGACCTCTGAAACATGGCTGAACGATGGTGAGGCAGAGTTAAATGATTGGTAAAACGAGTCCTGTCATGAATATTATTACGAGGTACCAATTTATTTTTTAGTTGAATAGATGCATCAGGGTTATTTAAAATATTTAATACAAAAGTAGCCATATGATGAAGTCTGCGATTGTCCATTTTTAACCATTTAAGTTGTTCAAATGTATGCGATATATGGTCAAACTTTCTGAGTCCAAAAATGAACCTGCAACAGGAATTTTGAACCTTCTGGATCCTATTTTTATCCAAAATATCAATACAGTTACCATAAATAAAATCACAGTAATTAAAGTTGGATAAAACTAAGGATTCGCACAGATTTTTGCGTAAGCGTAAATTTAGGATGTGTCTGTTACTGTACAAAAGTTTTAAAGCTAAAAATGATTTTTGCATGAGTTTTTTAACATGTTCTTTAAATCTTAAATTTGAGTCTATGATAATTCCAAGATTCTTTGCTGACTCAACTATAGCTAGTGTCGTACCATCCAGAGCAACATTAAACCCTTCTTTTAAGGTATTTACCTGATTTTTATTTCCGAAAAACATAACTAAAGATTTTGTGGGATTCAGTTGTAAGCTTTGCTCGGACGACATTATTTTTAAATTGTTTAAATCATAATCAATTAAATCTGATGCTTGTAGGGAATCCTGAATATTAAAAGAATAGTAAAGCTGAGTATCATCAGCATACGCTTGTGTTTGGCAATATTTTGTAGATTTCAGAATGTCAGCTGTATAAATAAGAAATAGTAAAGGGCCCAATATTGATCCTTGAGGCACTCCAGAGAGAATCGAAATTTGTTTTGAGAATTTATTTGCACAATATATCTTTTGAAACATGTTTTCAAAATAAGAATTAATAAGATTAAGGGATGCCTCATCAAAGCCATAATATTTTGATTTGGAACAAAGAAGTTTTTGGTTGATGGTATCAAAAGCTTTAGAAAAATCGAGAAGTATTAGCACGGTACATTTCTGCTGATCCCAAGCTCTTAAAACGTCATCTATTACCGTAGATAACGCCACCGAAGTACTAAAATTTTTTCTAAAACCACATTGAAAATCTGGTAAAATTTTATTAAATAAAACAAAAATATACGGTTGGTTATATAAAATTTTTTCAAAAATTTTAGAGAGGGTTGGTAAAATGCTAATAATCCTTAAATCATTGACTTCAGATGGACATGATGTTTTCGGTATTGGCTTACCAATTGCGACCTTCCATTGGTCAGGAAAGTAGCCATTTTCTATGCAGAGATTAATAATATGAACAAGATATATATCAATAAAAGGGCTGCAATATTGCAGCATTGATGCCTTAATGCTATCTACACCCGCAGCATCATTTTTAATATTTTTTAACATTAAATGTACCTCTTCAACTGTTGTCAACTTAAAAGAAAAACTAATAATATTTTTAAAAAGATTATTACTATAGAACTCAATTTTATTATCACAATTTAATACATTCTGCAAAAAAGGTCCAAAATAATCACTAATTAAATTGGGATTCTGCAAATTTTCGGGGATGGTTTTGTTGTTTTTATTGCAGACATTTAAATCTTTTAATGCCCTCCAAACTTTACAGTGGTTTTGATCAGCAGACAGTGAATCAAGATACCTTTTTTTTTCACGTCTCACTACCGATAGTGTGAAATTTCTTAACCTTTTATAAGCTACCCAATCATCTGGATCACTCGTTCTTTTAAAAGTCTGTAAAGCCCGATCCCTCTGTTTCATGTATAATTTAAGGTTTTCGGTAAGCCACGGTGCTTTAGGCTTTGTTATTCGAACTTCTTTAATTGGGGTATGACGGTTAAACAAATCTAAAATAAGGTTATTAAATAAATTAATTTTGTCATCTATACTATTTACATAAAAAATATTATTCCATTCCAAATGGTTCAAGTCTTGACAAAAATTGTGATAGTTAAAAAATTTATAAGAAGGAGACTTAATAATTTTAGGTACAATACGGACGTTATTTATAGTTAAACTGCAATAAACCATTCTGTGGTCGGATATATTATCCGCCGAGATCGTACCATGGCTTGTAACAAGTTCTTTATCTGAAACAAAAATTGGGTCAAGTAGCGTAGCCGCATTTCCGGATATTCTAGTAGGCTCATTAATAATTTGCGATAGGTTATAACTTTCAAAACAAGACAGCAATGGATTATTTAAATTAAAAAGGTCAATACTAAAATCCCCCATTATAATGACCTCATCAACAGAAGCGGCAACACTGGACAAAACATTATCAAAATCTTCAATACAATTATTAATGTTTGTTTTAGGTGGACGGTAAAATACACCAATTGCTGTATATTTATTTTTAACTTTAATTTTAAAAATCAAGTACTCAAGTGATTCATTAACTGGAAAATCAAACTGAAAAAACTCAGGGGTATCAGGTAACCTTTTGTGTGCAGGTATTTTAATAAAAGCTAATACATTAAATTATAAATATTAGATCCTTATTTTCGCAAAAACTTTTGACTTTCATAAAAAGTGCTCTTAAATTTAATAAGCTCTTAAGTAAAAGTATTGAAAATTTCGCTCAGATTTTAAAAGAGTAATATAATACAGGGTGTTCCAATAAAAAAATAATTTTCCTTTTATAACAGAAAAACTGTAAACTTGACCAATTGGATCTTTTTCATACTAAGTGTACATATCTTCAATAAATTCAGGTAAGCGGTACCTGAGATATTCCGCTGTTCCCTTACTTTTGTTAAACGCTGTATAATAAAAGAACAGCTTTAAAACAAATCCATTTATTCCCAGGCTTTAGGAATACAAATAATTTATTTAATACTAAAAACCAGCGATATTCAATTAATATTAAACTAGCAAAATTTTAATTATTCCTAACAACAGTAATTCATTATTAAGTTGTTAAAAGTAGTATTGCCGGTTGCAAATATTATTTAATTTATTTAGATATTTTCTGTATTTAATAATAATATCGTGGGGGGCACGAAAGAAAACCGGGCGGTCCTTAAAGTAAAGATTCATAGTCTTAAGCAAGCCGAAAAGTAAAATTTGTGTACGCAAATAAATTTTATGTTATTTTATTTTTTGTAATAGTTTGCCGCTTCACCTATAGTCCACTTGTAATTGGGATGTGGCTAGAGTCTCCATGCACTTGCCGCTAGAAGGTTCTAGCTTTTTCTAGTGGCGCCTATACATTTCGAGCATTTGTTTTCATTTCTATATAAATGCCTTGCGTTGAGTTCGAATTATTATTTCGAAGTAACGATGGCGAGCAAAAGAGGAAAAACAATTCGAAGCGGTGCACGTGAAGTTATTGCGAGTGTTATAGAGACCTGTACTAGAGAAGCTGAAAATAATAGTTTGACTACTCCAATTCAAAATCGAACAGAACGCGCTGCATTTTGACACTGGTGTTTCGGAAAGTAGTGTAAGAAAAATTCAAAGAGAACATAATGATCGCTCATGTTCTACTTCACCTTTAAAATCTCCTAGTAAAAAAAGACCCCGATTATCATGCAAAGATAAAATTGACGATGTTGATTTTCAAGTAATTTGACGAACAATAGAGGATTTTTATATAAACTTGAAGAAGGGTCCGACCTGCAAACCCCTACTTCGTGCTGTAAAGTACAAAATAGATTTTCCGTATGACTATAAAACCTTAAATCGGCTTCTACGATGAAATGATTTTGTTTGGCGTAAGTGCCAAAATAAAAGAAAATTGCTCATTGAGATACCAACTATTTTTCACTGGCGCACTGTGGATTCTCGCATCATTATATTATAATATCCTTCCAGTAAGCATTTTTCTAAAGCAAAAAATCTAGTAGGCCTAGAAAAATAAATGCATGAACAAAAGTTGCACTGTATGCTGTCAGTCAGAAGTTTGATGTCAAGGTGTTTGAAACTTGAATAAAATGTATTTTTAAAAGATTTTTTTATCTGATTTTGAATTGTTTTGTAGAAAGTAGTTACAGTGCCTACAGTTTGTTAACTATACGGATTAATTAGAGAAAGGTAAGTAAAATTTAAAAACGTTTTTTTTTTTGTTAAAATTTAATTTGGTATGTGGCCGCAGAGCTTATTTACTGCTTATATGCGCAAGATGTATTATTATTTTTTTAAAAACACTTTCTTACATTGAAATATTGCTTTCTGTCATTCTCCGTTTTTCCAGTTTATTCGGTTTTAGATACAGTAGTGTCTATAGAAAAAAAATATTTTAAAAACTTTTGCCCCAATTCGCCTCCAGGCAAAATTTTTAATTTTTTGATGTATGTTGTATTTAAAAAAAAATAATAAAAATAACATTATGGATTTTTTACTTATACCTATACTAGAAACGAAAGTTTCTTGTTTTATTGAGAAGGTACGATGCAAACCAAAGTCTATTAGGTGAAGTTTTCCTAGGGTTAAGCATTTTTAGATATACAGGATGTTTGCAAATTAAAGAGAGATGTTTTGAAAACTGCAAAACTCTTGTTTCAATAAAATCTGGATTAAAACTGTTCATGAGACTAGAAATAGATACCTTAATGAGAAAAATAAATAAAAAAAAAATCTTATATTTTTCATTTGTTAACTGAATTCTTCTATTACAGAGTAATCCAGAGCAAGTGAAAACATGAATCTTAAAAGAATAGATGTGTTTAATTTCTGGATTGATAAAAACGGTAATCGTAAAGATAAAAATCTGCAAGTATGCCGCGAGATCTTAAATATAATGAATATCAAAAGCCCCAAGTTTGAAGAGTCTACAAAAAGAAAAATTAATGAAATTTGCGACCAGCTATCCAAAAGGTGAAAAAAAAGTAATCGTACGAAGAGTAGGTTTTTAAAACAAAACGCTAAATGGATAAATAGTACTGTTCTTCTATTCCCGCAAATGGATAACATGCAAACGCCAACAAACTTGCTGGGAAGACCCGAAAAGTCATTTTCCTCGAGTAGTGAAAGAACTAGAAGAAGAAAAATTAAGGAATTAGCAACAAGTTGCGAGCAAAATCAGTTAATTGGGGCAACAAAGCTAAGTTTAAAAAAAGACGGAAAAAGAGATGAAGTCAAACTGCTTAAAGAGAGTCTCGAAACCTCTCCTACTAGAGCCTCAAAAATAATAAGCAATTGAAATATACAGAAATCAAAGCCAATTATACCATACACAAGTGAAGAAGCACTTAGCTTGATTATTGAGACTAAGTTATCAAAAAGTGACTATTTAACCATCAGAAGAGAAGGAAAAGAAAGAAACTTTGATGTTTATACTTCATACAAAAAAATTTTGCAGGCAAAATTATGCTGTTATCCATCTCCTGATAACATTTTGGTAACAGAGTTAGCTGGAAAAATTAAGTTACAAGGGCTTTTGGACCATACTGTTTCCCGAATTATTTTATCTCAATCAGAAGTTTTCGAAAATACATCTGGACCTCTTGACTTAATTTTAATCACAAAATGGGGGTGTGACGGTAGCACAGGCCACAGTGAATACAAGCAGTTTATTGAAACTAAAAATGCTTCAGATTCAAATATTTTTTTAACTTCACTTGTACCTTTGCAATTATTTTCTTACTCAAAAATCGATCAGACTCAAAAAAAATAATTTATTGGCAGAACCCTAGACCATCGTCAACGAGGTATTGTAGGCCACTTCACTTTTATTTTCAGAAAGAAACTACTGCTTTCACATTACAAGAAGCAGCCTCTGTAAAAAAAGAAATTGATGAACTAAAACCTACAGAGATGAATCATAACGGTCAATTTTTATCTATCAAACACCAAATGAAAATGACGATGATTGACGGGAAGATCTGTAGTGTTATGACAGAGACATCTTCAAGCCAAGCCTGTAACATCTGTGAAGCAACACCTAAAATAATGAACAATATACAAAATGTAAAAACTAGACCAATTAACAACGAGGCCCTTGATTATGGATTATCGATTCTCCATGCGTGGATATGCTTCATGGAATATTTTTTACATCTGGCTTACAGACTAGATATCAAAAAATGGCAGGCTAGATCGCAAGAGGAAAAGAACAGTGTAAAAGAAAGAAAGAAAAATATTCAGCTTAAATTTAGAACCGAAATGGGTTTGATTATCGATAAAGTAAAAGCAGGTGGAAGTGGAACAAGTAATGATGGCAATACCAGTAGAAGATTTTTTGCTGATCCATTAGTTACCTCCAAGATATTAGAACTAGACGAAGAATGCATCAGACGTTGCTCTTGTATATTACAAGTCATGTCATCAGGTTTTGCGATAAACGAAAGTAAATTTCAGGAATATGCGGAAGAAACTGCTAATTTTCTGGTAAATAAATATCCATTTTACTATATGCCGAGCAGCGTGCATAAAGTCTTAATTCATGGTGCATCAATAATTTCGGCGGCAATACTTCCTATAGGGATCTTATCAGAAGAAGCGCAGGAATCACGTAACAAAGGTCTTAAGCAATACAGAGAGCATTTTTCCAGAAAAACGTCCAGAATTGATACCAACCAAGATCTCTTAAACAGATTCCTAATCTCTTCTGATCCATTTATATCTGGATTAAGAAGTTTACCCAAGAAAAATAAACATGTTTTTTTTTTCTGAAGCTTTGCATCTGCTTAAGGACGATAGTTCATCATTGGCACAAAGTGAATCATCCGATTCCGAAGAGGAATAGTATTGTTAATAATTATCTTACTTAATAAATTCAACTAAATTTTTTTTGTTAATCATTATTTTACTTGCTTAATAGAGTTTAACTAATTTGTGTGGCCTATTTTTTACTGTAAAAAATTTAAATCAAACAAAAGAATATTTTGGCGTTACAATCGGGGGGGGGGGGGGGTGTCATTTAGTTAATTTTCTATGGTCCTACCCTTTTTTGCAAATTCTTAGGCCACACACATGTTTTAACGCTCATTCCTAAAATACTCATACATGCAAATTAGAAATAAGTCTTCCAGTCTTTTCCTCCACCCTATATAATTTTTTGATGGTGTTTCTTTTCACACCAAATAGCGTTTGTGTCTTATACTAGTGCATTTTATCACATTCTAAAGTTTATTTTGAACAAACAATATTTTTTATCTTTTTGACCAAAATTGTTATTCCGGAGCCCACTGTGTGGCGGGGGAAATATCTATCAACTGTAAGGCAATATAGGCATGAAGGACACAATATTGTGTATCTAGACGAAACCTGGGTAGATAATGATATGATAGTGAACAAATGCTGGCAAAGTGAAAGTGTTACAGGCGTTGTTCAGGGAATCCGCTCTAGTAGTCGCTTTATTACAGTTCATGCTGGTTCAGAAGCCGGATTTGTTCCAGGTGCTGCTTTAGTTTTTTGCTCGGGACTAACATCTGGAGACTATCATGGACAGATGAATAGAGATAAATTTGAAAAGTGGTCAGTCGTAGTAATGGATTATGCGTCTTATCATTCTCACATACAAGATAAAGTGCCAACTAAATACTCTACAAAAGCTCACATGATATCGTGGCTTAAATCGAACAATCTTGTATGTGGTCCAACATGGAGAAAATATTAATGATATGAAGTAATATCAGCCAACAAGCCTAGAGAAAAAAAAAGTATAAAATTGATGGTCTTTTACGTAACCTCAGTCAAAACTTTAAGACTGCCTTCACACATATGCGACCTCAACCCTATTGAACTTGCATGGGCAGGAGTAAAAAAATATATTCGAGAGCGCAACACCGATGAACTTTCAATTAAAGATTTAAATAAAATAACATTAGAAGCGATTGACTCAATATCGGCTGAAAATTGGAAATCGTATGTTAAACATGTTCGTTCTATTGAAGATAAATACTGGGAAGTAGATGGCACAATTGAAACGGTTATTGATAATTTAGTTATGACACTGGGATCTTCAAGTATTGACGACGAAGCCTCATGATTTCAGAGGAACAAGAGACAACGATTTAGAAGAAATCGAACCATTAGAATCACAGCCGTCAACCTCAAAAATGGCTTAGTTTGTTTTTTATATATTTTGTAAAATTGTTCATAAAGTAGCTGTCAATAAACTGCTTCAAAAATATCTAATATTGCAATTAATATTTGAAAAACTACAGAACTCATATTTTTCCAAAATTAACACATCAATGTAGTTATAGCAGGAGAGCCAGCACTGATTCCAGTGAACAAGATTTATCAAAATTTTAAATTATGCAGTCCGACTTTGGGCTATTCGGATATGACAAAAGTGACCGTTTGTCTCCGTCTGTCATATTACTTTGTACAGGGGGCGCCATTGTGAAGTACTATACACGGCATTTTCTAATTGGGTGCTAATGTTAAAAGGGGGTGATTCTTGGATCTTTTTAAGAAAAAAGTTTAATATGAACTTAAAAGTCTCAACTTTGGAGATACAGGTTTTTAAAAAAACATTTTTTTTAAATCCTAATTCTGATGCTATTATAGATAAATAACTGTGTGAAAGTTGATACACGTCTTTTATGCATAAAAGGACTTTTTTTATTAACAATCAATTTTGGAAATTTCTACCAGTGGCGTGCATATGTAATTAACCTGGGTAAATCTGTATGTTCCTTAATGCATAGAAGACGTTTATCAAATTTCATGCAGTTATCTACAATAACATCAGAATTGGGATGAAAAAAAATGTTTTCTTTTTAAACTTTACCATCCTGTATCTCAAAAGTTAAGACTTTTAGGACATACAAACACCCCGTTTAACATCAGCACGCAATTAGGAAACGCCCTGTGTAGTACTGCACAATGACGGCCCCTGTATAAAGTGGCATTTTGGCATACCCGAGTAGCCCAAAATCGAACTACATAAATTAAAATTTTGATAAATCTCGATCACTGGATCACTATACTAGGTGCTCCAATAATAGTGGACGTAGGCAGTAGCCCGGGAACCGTTAGTGACAGAACTCAAGAAAAAACATATTTATAGGGAAATCGATCAAGAAAAATCAAAATTAAATCATTTTAAAATTCGAAAGTTCACCGTTTTTGCAACACAAAAGAGATATAGAAGTGCGGTACACGAAAGAAGACAGACAAATATAGACAAAGGTTCATTAAGCATAGTTACATTTTTTAATTATCTGAAGTGCGTATAGTCAAAAAAGGGTGCCATATTATTTAAAGAACGATGGGACACCAATGGTTTAAAGAGATTTCTTGGCCGACCTTCCTAAATCAATTGACTCAGCCCGGTTTTCTTTCGTGTCCCGCGCTTTAATAATAATAATAAATGTCTTTATTTGATAACATACAGGAAATATTTAATAAAATTTACATTTAATAAAAAAAAATAGTTACCAAAAAGGGGAAGTTCACACTTGGAAAGTGTGCTTTAACACTTAACCCTTTTACGTTTAAATCTTTCTTATATCATCTCTAATATTATATTGTCCCCACCATTGTGTCTGTTTGATTTTCCCGATTTTGCGCTTTATTATACCTGTTATTTATTATTGTTTTCAAATTATGTCATAACTTAGAACCAAACAGTAAATGTTCTTAGAACATCGCATACATTCTATATTTTTAAAATGGGGCTGCTTGGATGCGCTCCACAAGCGTCTGGATTTTATTGATGTATTATCAATCATCTCACTAAGAATGTCAATTTCTCGGCTCTTGGCAATGAAATTTTAATAAATCAACAATTCTCTGACAACTTACACAATTACTTCTCACTTCATATCGCATATATTGAATATTCTTAAAATGGCGCTACTTGGATGCGCTTGAAAGGCGTCGGGATATATTATCACAGGCATCAAAAAATTGTTTTTTTTAAATATCGTGCCAGTAGGACTCTTGTCCTACCTGGATTTTTATTGTGATTATAACAAAAGCTATCATATAAAAATATAGTCGTGCATCTGATGACCCCCTTTAAATATATATATATATATATATATATATATATATATATATATATATATATATATATTCCGGTACAATTATTGAAAAAAAAAACGTATGGGTATATCGATTTTTTTTATTTACCGTTTGTTATTCAAAATATTGATAAAACGCCCATTTATGACCCGTGTTAATGTCCTACCTGTCAGGTGATATTCATATATTCGGACTTGTAACAGATAACAGCAATTTTCATTATAGCTATTTTGTTTTTCTACCTATATGTTATAACCCCTGTTACACCGTCTCTCGGGCTGAAAGTTATTTTATCCCAATTAATACTCACAAATACTAAAAAGGCAATTTGTTGCTTTTTTATTGCTATGGAATGTACATACTACTGCGACTTAATCCGACCCGTCAATCTTTCAAGAAATTTATTTGAAATTAATACTTCAGGTTCTCTTAATGCCCACATTATTTTTCTCTCTGGATACTTGTAACCGTATATTAATTTTTCACATTAATAATTAATATTTTAATGGTATATGATGGCATAAGAGAACGTGCATGTATTTCTTGAAACATCTCAGTGTACACTTGACGCATTTGATTTTAACTCTAGTGTAAGTGCAAAATGACAATCAGGTCAACAAGAACATCAACTTTTCTTCAACCTCGGTAACCTTAATAATACCGTTTTTAACTTCCCTCGTAAAAAGGAATTATTGTAATCGTAAAAAATCACCCTCCTAGATTTTTACATATTTTTACGTTTTAGAGTCGTAGATGCCAAAAAACATGTTTATTTACAACCCCATATTTAATAATATGATGTAAAAAACAAACACTATTTTTTACAAACACTTCCACTATCTTTAATTTAACAACGTGACATGTTTCACTACACAGTAGCTTCTTCGGACGTTACATCTCGAATGCACAAGCTTACAAGTTAAGGTGATATTTATATAACTAAGTATAATACAACCATTTGGAAATTTTAATGCCTTAAAAAAGGTCTAGGAATTTTTACGTACTAGCAAAAAATAAAAAGAAGAAATTACCTAAAATTATTAGAACATATTTAACAAGGGTGAATTATTGAGATCTACCTGATCGTTTAGCAAGCAATTTGAATGTTTGAGTTTATTTATTTCTAGAGACTCGAGTATATTCAATTTATGACCCTTATTTTCTAGGTGTAAAATTTTAAAATTTTTATTAAAAGTATGACCGCTCTCAATTAAATGGTTTGAATAATTAGATTCGGTTTTCCCTTTAATAAAACATTTATAATGCTCCTCTATTCTTTTACCGAAATGTCTGCCTGTTTCTCCAACAAGAATCTCCACAGTTTAATTGGTAGACACCTGATTGTTCTAGTTTATCAGACTTAGTTTTTATTATTTTTGATATAACATCTAAACTATTTAAAAATGCACCTATTTTAGAACTTCAGATTCCTCCTATAGGATATAACTTTGTACGGTAGTTTTTTCATTAATATTAGGATATATCATAGATATAGCTTTTATATAATTTTTTTTGTAATATTTTATCAATAATGTTTAATGAATATCCATTGTTAACTGCTATCTGCTTAATGATGTTTAACTCGGTCTGATAATTAGTTTTATTTAAAGGTAATGAGATAAGTCTGTGAATCATACTCTGGAAAACCGCTAATTTATGTTGAATTGGGTGACATAAGAAGTGTGTATAGTGAGTATCTGTATGTGTTGGTTTATGATATACCGAAAAATCAAGTTTATTGTTTATTTTTTTAATAGTTAAATCTAGAAAGTTTATGCTGTTATTTGCTTCTAGTTCAATTGTAAATTTTATATTAGGATGAAGGCTATTGATATAATCAAGAAAAATATTTAATTCAGTTTCCGTAAAACATGTTAAAACATCATCAACATATCTATGCCAGTATATAAAATGTTTGAAAAGGGGGTGCTTCTTAATCTTGTTTTCCAAGGTATCAAAAATATCTCTGCCAGAGCAAGGGGCTTAATAGGTTTCCCCATAAATTAAACCTTCTTTGCTGGTATAAATTTATGATTATTATTTTACATCACCGAGTATCGGCTGACACAATCATACCCATATTTAATGATGACAACACTGACTTTTTAAAAGCATCACAGTATCTACATTTCCTTCGCTCACTCGTTTCCGCAATCGTTTTCTCTTTTATTTATCATTCAGTTTCGCTCACTCGTCTTCTTCTCTCATTTAATTAAGCAAAATAAGTATGAAATATCTATTTTAAACGTTTTTTAAATCACAACATAAACAAAAATTAACAATAATAATTAAACACTTTACTACAACATTTTATTGGCTGAAATTAATAGTCAAATTTGACTTATTGTATGCTTTAATCGATATTCTTAAGGAGTAGCCCTGATGATATGTTACACCCATTGAAGTTTCACTGTTAATTCTTGGCCAGTCTCAGGTCCCTTAATGTCAACAAGAGTTGGTAGAAATTTGTACATGAGAACCATGGCAAAGTCGCTGAAGATATCATATTTGCGGTTTTAGTTTGATT